>OZ026606.1:21407572-21420072 GCA_964020085.1 Micromussa lordhowensis
ATAATATTTTCAGACTCGACCAGTTAAATAAGGCTAGAGGCGGTGTTTGTGTATTCGCGAGCGATAGATTTAAAATTGAACGCTTGGATGACCTATCATCTATTTCACCATCTGGGCTGCACCAGCTTTAACTTAAAGTTCAAGTAAGATACCATAAATCCTTCATCATTTGTACAGTTTATAGACCCCCAACAACAAGCTTAAACTGTTTCGACGAAGAATTGATGAGTGGAACAATTATTTCAGCTTTATCACTCAACAAGGATATTTATATACTTGGTGATTTAAACTGTGATGTCTCAAAGCCCAACGATGCTGTGTCTCAAATTTTGATCAATTTTTGTACTGCATTTAATTTAACTCAAATGGTTAAACAACCAACAAGAATAACCGAGACCTCGACTACGTTAATCGATGTCATCATGGCTTCAAATACAGATTTAGTGAGAGATGTGAAAGTATTGCCTTGTTCTATTAGTGATCATGACACGGTCTACTTAGAATTTGATCTAAAGAAAGATCGTCCTGCACCTGTATATATCACAACAAGAAGCTTCAAAAATTATGATCAAGTGGCCTTCCATGGAGATATGTCTATTGCTCCCTGGTCAGTTATATACATCTTTGATGATGTTGATGATAAACTTAACGCATTCCATTTAATATTTGATGATATATTTGATTCATATGCGCCCATCAAAGAGGTAAAGATACAGAGTCGACCAAATCCTTGTGTTACTGAGGAAATCCGTGCACTAATGAAGACGAGAGATTATTGGCGAAATTTGGCAAGGAAAACAAATGACCGGCTAGCATGGGCTGGTTATAAAAACTTCAAAAGGGAAGTAAGACGTGAACTGAGATTTGCCGAACAAGAATACGTTGAGACTCAAATCAGGAACAACCCCAACAAGTCAGTTAATCGCAAGTCTTACAGCAATGAGGACAAACTGGTTGCTAACAAATTTAATGAATATTTTACCTCAATTGGCCAAAATACGATCGATAAGATCCAGTCGCTGGCCAATGAATGCAACTACGATCTTTTGTCCCAAAGTGCTATCCGTTATCACAACAGTTTACATTCAGGACTGCGGAATGCAGCGAAATTGAACAAGTTGTTCATTCAATGCCAACAGGGAAAACTCCTGGGAACGACAAAATTCCACTGCGTGTGATTAAGGACTGCCTTCCCGCTATTCTTCCAACACTCACGTCTATTGTAAGTAATTCACTCACAAGTGGCGTATTTCCATCCGTGTGGAAGACTGCAGAAGTGATCCCTATTCATAAACAGAGCGATTATGAAAAGCCGGAAAACAACCGTCCCATATCTTTATTGCCTATTTTATCAAAGATATGCGAGAGAGCTGCACTAAATCAATTTATGCCTTATTTGGTACTAAATGAACGATTGTCAACAAACCAAATCGGCAATAAAAGGTGGAATTCAACCGAGACTTCACTGATTTACACGACAGAAAAGATTTTAGGCGCCATTGATCAAAGAAAACTACAGCCATGGTCCTGCTAGACATGAGCAAAGCCTTTGACAGTATCAGTCATAAAACCTTGCTCTACAAACTTCAAGATAGAGGTGCTTCAACATCCGCCATTGATTGGTTTCGTAGTTATCTATCTGATCCATTACCGTTGACCAGTGGAGTTCCACAAGGTAGCATTTTGAGTCCAATGCTTTTTGGAGTTTATGTCAACGATTTACCATCTACTCCAAAACATTGTCTAGTCGAGAGTTATGTGGATGACACTAAGTTATACATGTCATTCCAACCCCATGACTCTGGAAACGTCGTAACAGCTTTGAACGAAGACCTTGTCAGCATACGTAACTGGTGCTTTGAAAATGGTCTACTTTTAAATCCTGATAAGACTAAGTTGATTATATATGGAAGTAGGCAGATGAGTGCGAAAATCCCAGAATTTAACCTTACACTCTTGGGTAAAGACCTTGAACCCACAGAGACTGTTAAAGATCTCGGAGTGATTTTTGACAAAAATCTCACCTATAACGATCACATAAAACTGTCTCCTCTTGTATGCCTGCGCTGGGACAAATAGGCCGCGTAAAACGTGCATTTAGGAAAGACATACTTATTATGATTATAAATTCGAATCCTTGGTATTTAGTAAATTATATTATTGTTCGAAGAAATTATGCTGCTCGCATAGTATGTAACATTAGAAAATATGATCATGTGTCTCCATCTCTAAAAAGTTTAAAATGGATTCCTGTGAAATCACACCTCTATTTTAGAGATGCAGTTATGGCCTTTAAGTTTATGACAGGTGTTTCACCTGAATATTTAAGTAATAAGTTTATCCCTAGGGGTAGTATTAGTGGGCGAGCGACCCGTAGTTCACAAAAATTAAACATCCCACTCTGTAAATCAGCAACCGGCCAGAGGTCTTTTCAATATCGTGTTGTAAGTATTTGGAACGCTATTAGCCCTCTATTGAAATTAAGTCAATGTGTAAGTAGTTTTAGCGCAATCTTAAGTTAGACCTTTTAAAAGAGTTTTTGTCTTAATTAGGTTGATTTTTCTCCTCTTTATTCTATATTCTACATATTTATTTAATTTTTATTATATACATATATAACATAGTGTTTTAGAGTTTATTTATTTATTTTTTTTAACTTACTATTGTTACCTCTCTTAAATTGCATGTTCATTGAAAAGCCCCCATGGGGAGTTATCAATAAAGTATTGTATTGTATTGTATAGAGTAAAGTGTCTTTCTCAAGAAGACAACGTTAAGGCAACGAGGAAAATGGATCAACACCAAGTGGAACTGCATGACATGTCCGCGTCGTTTGTATGTCAAACTGCTTATAACTGCAGTGACAGCAATTAGAAAATTCCCAAGCGACCAAAACTAAAAGATGCATTTGTTTCGTTGGTAAACCCAGCTGACGCATACAAATGTCAGGTCATTTACATGAGTGGCATTAGTTAGACTTTTTTGATATTACTTTTTGGAACATCTAGCTATAAAAAATTGTGCGAAAACTTTTCTTAAAAACATTTATGATATCTTTAAAAAGCGGTTAAAAAATACACGACGTTTCGACGTTCTCGGACGACATTATCAAGTCAAATTAAAAAGACAGTATGAATATTATTTGAATACATGAGAAAACAATAGTTCATTAAAAAGAAGCTACAAGCTAAACAAAGAGTTTAGCACTGATGGAGTCACTCTGAGTGTTAGGGCGAGGCCTCAGTTCTCGGATGAATAGCATTTCGTAAACGAGGCAGTCAATTTTCCCGTGGCACTTCTTGAGAACACAAAATTAAAAGAGTTTTAAATTAAAAGATTTAAAAATCTAAATTAAAAGCCCCAAATTAAAAGATTTTTGTCACCGTGCGCTTCTCAAGGTGTTTACCGATTGACAAATACTTACAATGTATGGTGAAACAGAGAATTAACTCTGAAGTGCAAATTTAAGTGCTAATTTACACTTCAGAGTTAATTTTCTGTTTCACCATTTTTGTTCATAGTGCTACGCGGCACAACATTCATATATACACTTACAATATATATGTTCGGCAATGCGCTGACGGACGTGTCGGGCTGTATAACCGTCATAATCTGCATCACACAGATCACATGCAAATTTATAAACAACGCATTGCTGATTCACAATACTCGGCTTAATTTCTTTCGGCTTAGATCTTGTTCCAATTTTTTGCTCACAAAAATTGGCTGCAAAGTGACGCAAATCTTTCTGCTGAGATCACGTAATTGCCTAAGGACTGCATTAGCGGCTCTCCGATCTTTGAAGGGAAGAACTATTCTGATCGTGTTGCCATCACCGGTTTTCTTTTCTAGCCTAGTTGCAATATTTTGAATAAACATATCAATGGTGGAATTTATGAGGCCAATTGGATAATCAAGTCCGGAGAATATAGAGCGTATAACTTGGCGAATTCCTCATTAAAGGCTTCTGCCGTAGATGACAGGGCATGGGCGCGATGCAACATTATCTTCAATAAACCGGTTTTGTAGCGTTTGGTAACGTTTAGAAACGTTTGGAAAGAGCTTCTTTTCAGGTATCCATAGAGATCCATTATGGATATAGCTTTACCTAATGTAGAGATGTGTTTGCCTGAAACAACACTTCAATTTGACATTAAAATCTTTTTGGAATTCGCTACGTGCTCTTAAGCATTCAGGTATTTTTTTTTATCTCCTGTTCCATCAAATTACGAAACTAAGAGTTAGTTTCTAGGTAACAACCGACACTTTATTTATTTAGCTGCCGGCTGGGATCTCATTGCTACCAATTATTAAGACATTTGAAGGATCTAACATCTAAGGTAACTAACCCATATCGAAGGCCCAACGGATGAGATATTTCGAGAGAACAATTGTACAAGAAGTCAATCCAAACGCAGTAAGTTATGCGGATGTATAATACTTTAATAATTAGCTTTTTCAGCAGCGAGTTACCCGTGATTTCGTGCGCTGGGGCCAAGAGAGTGTAGGAGCAAAGCTCCTTTCAGAAAGCCGTTCCTTTAACAAGGCATATCCTTTTAGACAAATGAAAAAGTCGAACTATTAGTTTTCTCTTCCTTCCTTAAATGTTTTCAGTGGGAAAGCCAGGCCGAAATAAAAAAAGCCGTAAAAAAAGTATGAAGACAAGTACACAGGTCTCAACAAGTGGAATAATCGTTTTCTGGTTTATGCAGGTTTTTTTTTTCTTTTTGCAATTTGCTTGTGTGTCCAAATTTGCCCAATTTGTACCGCAAACAATCAAATGTAACCTGGATATTCTCACAAAAAAGACACATTCACCAACAATTTTACTAATAATGCCGAGGGAAAATTTCAGACTGCGTCACTGTTTTCGAGCTTATGAACCAATGTCGTTGTAAACGTTGTTTAGACCATTGTGCATGCAGCCTTTCTTCGCTCACATGAAATATTTTATTTTGTCACTTCGTTTCGATGCAACCAGAGAGAAGATCAAGAGTCGATTTTGAAATCTTGCTCTGTAAGGAGCTCCATATGGTGGACAATCAGTGCCATGTATGTATGTGTATTAATTTATGTTCGAAAAACCACCTGCCCTCCCAGAAGGCACTCTGCTCTTCGAGGATGCAACGTGGCAAGGTGGGTAGGAAACTGAAGATCGAGGACTGTTTGGTTGGAGAGTTGTTTAGTCGCGGTAGACTGCAGTTCAAATCTAAATAACCAACTGGTTAGTTAGAGCTTTTATACTTTTTCTTTTCTGGCTTAAATTATTAGCACTCGTTCCCTTAATTGCGCATTTAAACACGCTCATCTCTGAAACGAGGTCGCGGGTGGGCCCTTTGATGTTCATATCTCAAAAAACAAGGAACTCATTATCTGAGTTAAAAAAAAATTAAAATACTCTATTATTACTAGATCTTTAGCGATTAGGTGACTTCACAAATATTTATCCACAGGGCTGTGAGTCTGTTTCAAAGTGCCAAACATCCCGTCGCTGTTGATAATGTTTCGTTCGTTCTCCTTCTTTCTAATCATCGCACAACTGACGCTAGTTGGGGCCTTCTTCTTCTCACTACCCTGTAGCCAAAACAACTGCAGAGACTGTGCCAGGTCGAGCTTCCTGTTCGCATCATGCAGGTGGTGCAAAAGGGATAACGAGTGCCATGTACCTGGCGCTATTGTAACGAACCCTTGCAAAGCAGCGGAAAATATTGTGGAAGAATCCCACTGTGCTGACGAATTATCAAGCTACAATCCTGAATTATCGCTGAAGATGTTGTATCTCTCGGCAGCAGCATATGACGAGTCTAATGACCTGGTACATCAGCAGCAATGCCTCGACAATTCTCTCACATCTGACAACTTTCAACTTCAGACTGTGGTTACGAAGATCTGTGATGCTGCTGCTGGTCATGATTGCTCTGGGTATGTTGCTGTTTCGCATACATTAAAAGTTATCGTGGTCGCTTTTCGCGGCTCTAAGAATTTTGAGCAAGTGGTTAAACAGTTGTTAGAAGTCCTACTCTCCCCAAAAGCGCAATTTTTAGACGGCCAGGTTCAGTCCTACTGGAAGAGAGGTTTTGATGTGTTATGGCCGAGCATGGAGACGGAAGTGAACACTCTCGTTTCGCAGAATCCATCGTATCAGATCTGGGTCACGGGACATTCCTTAGGAGGAGCAATGGCATCGTTGGCAAGTACCTGGCTCGCTTATTACAACATAGCTCCTCGTAAGAACATCATCTTGTACACGTTTGGCATGCCTCGAGTTGGTAACTACGACTATGCTCTGCAGCACGATACACTGGTCAGAAACAGTTGGAGAGTTGTTAATGACGATGATTTGGCCCCTCATTTCCCCACTTTAGTTTCTTTGAGCATTTTAAACGGCCCTTATCATCACGGAGTGGAAGCTTTCTACAGCGAGGAAGCTACTAGCGTGTATTCTACACACAAGGAGTGTCACGGCAAACCGTACAACGAAGATGCTACATGCAGCTTCTCCCAAGGGATCACATCTAATTCTATAGAGAAACACAGAACGTACTTCAGCATTCCGGTGGGAACATTCTGGGAAACAGACTGTGTACCCCAGACACGCAAGAGGCGCGAAGAATCGTCAAGAGAATTTCATCAACAGCCGTTTATAGAAGCTTAAAAAGGTCGCTAACAGCTTGTATTGCGGATGGGCCTTCTCACGTATTATTACCGAATTATTGTCCTTTTTTGTGACTCAATAGGCACACCAAGTTGTTTCCTCTAATGTAGTATTAATAACATCTTATTTTAGTTTTCTTTCAGTGGGTTTCGAGCCAGCACAAATTTGCAATTGTGCACAAGACCAGTTAAACCCGCTTAAGACAATTAAGGCATGGCTCTTACTTTATTGCACCAAAACATTAGGAGGGGGTTGGTCTATCTTCTAAGGCGTTCACCATTGATATAGGCAAATTAGGTCACGTGAATTGTTGCATGCGGCCAAGAAATTCAAATAACCTTTGAGCAGATATGGCACCAGTTTATACCAACAATCATTTAACTTGAATGCACCTATTGTAGATAGGTCAAAAAATTAGCAACAAAAGATCTGTGCTCGTACTTAAATATTTCATTAATTTGGAAAAGAAAATGCACTTTTATACTAGTGCCCAGCCCCCCAAAAAGTGATTTCTTATTTCATACTTATATTTTAGAAAAATCTCAAAATGTCCAGGCACAGAAATGATGTACCTAATAGTCTCAACATTTTAAAGCTAACGCCAGCTTCCTAGATTTTGCTTCGAAGAAATTTCAGCTAAAAATAGCCTTGTAGGTCACGTGACAATATATGAGTCCATCTATATGGCTGCCGAACGTCTTGCTCATAGTGATATCCCAAAGCTATAAGGTGTTTTTAAAAAATGTCTAAAAAATAGACCACCCCTCAATTTTTTCATGAAAAGTTTTAAAGCCAGTTCTTAATTTTCTTGAGCCGTTCTAGCCCCATTGGAGCGGTTATCGCCAATGTTTAGATGCTAGTGTTTGTAAGGTGCTTGCTGTTTTATGATTTTAATCAAATGATTGCTGACAGGAGCTCAAGGACAGTTTTAGAATAGCGTCATTAGGTTTGTGAATGAGCTAGTTATCAGTGCTTTTAATCCTTCAGCTCAGCAGCGGGTATACTGATCATTTAATTCCCCTTTTTCTGCGGCTGGTGACATTTCCTCGTTATTAAGTTGAATAAATAATGATAATTGTCAAGTTATGACAGCTCTTCTGAGAAGCTCGAATAAAAAACGTTGACAAGCTGTGTGCTGTACGTGGTATTTGTTGGGGTGATATCGGGAGGAAGCATGAAGGTAAGGCGTGCTTTCAAGCGGTATAAAGGAAACATTCTGCAAAACAGCTGACAAGAACTCTGATGAGGTAAAATCTCTTTTAAAATCGCACTATTCAAACACTTTTTAACTGAACTCTACTCGCAAAAATCCATTGGCTGTTTGAAGCACGTTCTGCGAGGGCTTTTGTAACTTAACGTGCACTCTCGGTTACCTTTTTTTTCGCTTATACAAATCTCCTTATTTTTCTGATCGCCACTGCGAAAAATTATCGTTGTAGCTATTTTGGATTAACCCTAAGTCCGTAAATTGAGCCCTTTCTGTGCACTTGACCGAGCAATAGCGAAGAATGGGGCGAGTTGGCCTGTGACGTCATCGAAGGACTAACAATGTTTTGCTGTTAATTACGGGTCAGATCACCCGTACCCGTACTCGGTTACACGGGAAACCAGTCGAACTTAAGATACACCGGGTGACACCGGGTACGATCTGGGCAAAAATGTGTGCAAAAAACTGGGTTGTAGTAAAGAAAATTTCTCCACATTTGTGCTTGAAAAATACTTTTTCGTAATCCCAAAACGCTTCAAATCAGAAAGACAAGTGTTTATGTAAGAATCTGCATACCATTCTGGTCTAATAAGCAAAGATAAAGACCATAAAAACTTACTCGTTTCTCCATTCTCACCCGGCCCTACCATACGGGTAGACCACCGATTACCTCGGGAAAACGTGTAGCTTTTACGGGAATGACACGATCACATGGTCATTTCATGAATTCAAAATGGCGCTAGCCGTACCCGTGCGTGAAAATCGGGCTATCTTAAGGTGCCTATTAGCGCGCACAAATGAGCGCGTGTGCGTACAAAACCTAAGAGATTTCCCTCAAACTAAGCTAGATAGCGAAATAAATGCTTCTTTTCTATTAAACGAGCTCGGTGACCCCCGATTTTTTGTTTTGGTATTTGCTAAGAACAGTCCACTAAAGACCACATTTGAAGAAGGAAAAAAATTTGATAGTAGAACATGATTTTTTTGCAAAATAGTTCCATACTGGGTGTATTTTGACCACGGCGAGGACTTCAAGCTAACCACGCAACCGTCCGAAAATGTGCAATATTCCCGCAACAAGGCAATCAAAAATGGCTTAAATGAAGCAATGCTACTGATGAATATAAGAAGCTTTACTTTCAAGATAAAATTTTGTGTCTTTCAAGTAATCAAGACTTAATTCTGTATGTAGATGATTCGAATTTTAAACGTGCAACCAGTAAAAATACCCCATTTTAAGAGCCGCCTGACGCGTAGACAAGCACGGTGACCCCATCTTTTTATCGCATTTTTTGAATGGTCATATCATGAATTTTAACTATGACAAGTTTCCAAAAAAGTTTGATAGTAGACCAATTTCAAGGGAATTACCTTAAGAAGATTGTATGCGAGCATGCGACAGTGTGATTCAAAATCGTCGCAGGATGCAAGGGAGATGTGTTTTTGGAGGGATTCGTAGTACAGCATACTTAGGAGAGAGCAATCCTCTTCCAATGACACTCGTCCAGATGCGAGAAAAAGCCGAAAGCATTACGAGCTGAAACACGTTTATGACAGACAAAACTGATACAACAGCTGTCAGCAAAGACAGTAGACTGTAACCACTATTTCGTAATCCTACAGAACAAGGAAGTGGAGTGTATAGCCCTGACAGCCTTAAGGAAACAAAAATAAAATACTTTTAACGTGTAACACTGAGCGAAAAATATTTGACTCGATCTATCAGAAAGCACAAAACGTACTTCAGCATTCCAGTGGGAACATTCTGGTAGACAAATTGTGTTCAATGAACGCGTAACAGACACGAAACATTAGTCCACTGCAGTGGAGGTCATCAAAGATGTTGCATGTGGCGATATAGAAATCGTAGTTTTGTTGATAGGAAGATATCGATTGCTCTCATTAATATAATAACGCTGAATATTTCAGGGTTGACCTCGAATGATTTTAGCGGCTACGAATGTACCAATGTCTCAACGCCAAACTGGAAAAGTAGGCTTGGAAAAGTAGGCTTTTAAGTACTTAAGTAATTGTAAAAGTGTCGCTAATTTCATTTGTTATTGCATAGTTCTAGTTATCTGGGTGTTTCACTAATATTTTTTTAAAACTCGTATACAGCGGCTATGTAATGATAGCTCACTAGCATGCATGCGATGATGAAAATAAAATACTTGGTTTCATGATCATGATCCAGAACTGCTTTCTTACTGAAGTCTGCAATGTGGGCGAAGTGGTTTTACCGCCTCAGTTTATCCAGGTTTCTGTAGTATCAAGTGCCCACAATGAGTTTTCTAATTCAATTAACCTGGATGAGATTCTACTCCATTGGGGGGTCATCTCCCGCGGAAGAGGTAATTTGAGAGTAAAGTGTCTCTTATCAAGAAGACAGCGTTAAGGCAACGAGGAAATTGGATCAACACAAAGTGGAACTGCCGATGACATGTCCGCGTCGTTTGCATGTCAAGCTGCTTATAACTGCAGTGACAGCAATTAGGAAATTACTAAGAGACCAAAACTAGATAGCTGCATTTGTTTCGTTGGGAACCCAGCTGACGCATACAAATGTCCGGTCATTTGCATGAGGGACATTAATTAAAATTACGTTTTGGAAAGAGGTTCTTTTCAGGTATCCAATAGAGACCCTTTATGGATATAAATTTACCTAATGTAGAGAAGTGTTTGCCTGAAACAACACTTCAATTTGACATTAAAATCTTTTTGGAATTTGCTAAGTGCTCTTAAGCATTCACGTATTGTTTTTTGATCTCCTGTTCCATCAAATTACGAAACTAAGAGTTAGTTTCTAGGTAACATCCGGTACTTTGATTATTTAGCTGCCGGTTGGCATCTCATTGCTACCAATTATTAAGACATTTGAAGGATTGTTCGCAGACCCCTAACTCATATCAGTCGAAGGTCCAACGGATGAGATATTTCGAGAGAACAATTGTACAAGAAGTCAATCCAAACGCAGTAAGTTATGCGGATGTATAGTACTTTAATAACTAGCTTTTTCAGCGGTGAGTTACCCGTGATTTCGTGCGCTGGGGCCAAGAGAGTGTAGGAGCAAAGCTCCTTTCAGAAAGCCGTTCCTTTAACAAGGCAAATCCAATATCCTTTTAGACAAATGAAAAAGTCGAAAACTTAGTTTTCTTTTTCTTCCTTAAATGTTTTCAGTGGGAAAGCCAAGCCGAAATAAAAACGGCCATAATAAGTATGAAGACAAGTACACAGGTCTCCACAAGGGGAATAATCGTTTTCTGCTTTTAATTATTCAGTTTTTTTTTTTTTTGCAATTTGCCTATCAAGTACCGCAAACAATCAAATGCAACGAGGATATTCTCACAAAAAAGACACATTCATTAACAATTTTTCTAATAATACCGAGGAAAATTTCAGACTGCGTCATTGTTTTCGAGCTTGTGACCCAATGTCGTTGTAAACGTTGTTTAGACCATTGTTCACGCAGCCTTTCTTCGCTCACATGAGAAGAAGATCCCGAGAGAAGATCCAGAGTCGATTTTGAAAATCTTGCTCCTTAAGGAGCTCCATATGGTGGACAATCAGTGCCATGTATGTATGTGTATTAATTTATGTTCGAAAAACCACCTGCCCTCCCAGAAGGCACTCTGCTCTTCGAGGATGCAACGTGGCCAAGTGGGTAGGAAGTCTAACTTGAAAATTGAAGGTCGCGGACTGTTTGGTTGGAGAGTTCTTTAGCCGCGGTTGACCAGAGTTGAAATCTAAATAACCAACTGGTTTGCCTCCTGTTAGTTAGAGCTTTTAATTTTGTTCTGTTCTGATTTAAATTATTGGCACTCGTTCACTTAATTGTGCATTTACACAAGCTCATCTCTGAAACGAGGTCGGTGGTCCCCTTGATAACAAGGAACTCATTATCTGAACACAAGAAAAATTTAAAATACTCTATGTATTACAAGATCTTTAGCGATTAGGTGACTTTAGAAATATTTATCCACAGGGCTGTGAGTCTGTTTCAAAGCGCAAAACATTCCGTCGCTGTTGATAATGTTTCGTTCGTTCTCCTTCTTTCTAATCCTCGTACAACTGACTTTAGTTGCGGCCTTCTTCTTCTCACAACCCTGTAGCAAAAATAACTGCGGAGACTGTGCCAGGTCGAGCATCCTGTTCACATCATGCAGATGGTGCAAAAGGGATGACGAGTGCCATGTACCAGGCGATTTTGCAAATAACCCTTGCAAAGCAGCGGAAAATATTGTGGAGGAATCCCACTGTGCTGATGAATTATCAAGCTACAATCCTGAATTATCGCTGAAGATGTTGTATCTCTCGGCAGCAGCGTATGACCAGTCTAATGACCTGGTACATCAGCAGCAATGCCTCGACAATTCTCTCAAATCTGACAACTTTCAACTTCAGACTGTGGTTACGAAGATCTGTGATGTTGCTGGTCTTGACTGCTCTGGGTATGTTGCTGTTTCGCATACCTTAAAAGTTATCGTGGTCGCTTTTCGCGGCTCTAAGAATTTTCAGCAAGTGGTTAAACAGATTTTAGAAGTCCTACTCTCCCCAAAAGCGCAATTTCTAGACGGCGAGGTTCAGTCCTACTGGAAGAGAGGTTTTGATGTGTTATGGCCGAGCATGAAGACGGAAGTG
>OZ026606.1:21425072-21487572 GCA_964020085.1 Micromussa lordhowensis
GAAACATGAAGATTCAACATCTCTGAGCATTTGTAAAACGCCTATTCTGAAACGATTTTCCTGTAATTACTCCTTGATTTATGTTTAAGGCGGGGGTACACGTGAAGGCTGTTTAGACGTCGCTTAACACGGCCTTTCTGCCAATATCTCGGTCACCTTTCAATCTCTCTGCTCATTTCATTAACCACTGCTTGGCAATTTTGTGTAAAGTTGTGTGGAATTTTTGGGAATTTTAGGAAATAGATATTTTTACTCAACGGACAGGTTAAATTGAAGAATGTTGAAGATTTGATGGATTTGTTGGATTTGGAAAATTTTATATTTAAAGTGAAGAATTCAGTAGACGGATACCAAACAGTCCCCTTCCAACCTGGGGCTCTCTTTTGCGGGGGTCAACTGTCTGGTAGTGTTTCCAATCCATCTTAATCCTAACAATTTCCTTTTAATATTACTTCAAATTTCACCCCCTATTCATGTTTACCCCTGCCTTTAATCAAGAAATCTGCACATTGATAGCTATGATTTAAGATAGCAACGCCTATAGCAACGGCAGTTTAATAATAATAATAATAATAATAATAATAATAACATTTATAATGCGCAAATTCCATATAATGATCAAATGCGCATGACAAGATTTAAAAACGGAATAAAAAGGTTCAAAAGCTAAAATTACAATTAAAAGCAAATTTACAATGATTTTAAAAATCTAAAAGTTCAATTAGAAGTAAAACTTACAATAAAAGAAACAACTATGGTAAAAATGCGAGGCGGAATAAGTGATTTTTTAGCTTGGCTTTAAAACTACTAACTGTGCTGGCGCTTCTTATGTTAAAGTGCCACTATGATCAAATTCTCTTCATTAGAACTTGCGGTTTTTGGACCTTTATTTCCGAGAATTTACGGCCGCCATTAATTTCCCTTGTTCCAAGTCTTGGTTGAGAATTGGAGAAAATGACGTCATTTTAATTTTCTCAAAAATACCACACGGGTTGAAATTATATTCTTGAATTCCCCGCACCCAAAATACTGACAACCAGAAATGCGGTGCGGGATAAGCAGACAATTCTTAGCCCATTTATTGAACTAACCAACTAATCACAAAACAAAAACAACTGTTTACACTGTTTAGACACCAAAAAATTAAACAAACTCTATACGTTCGATCCGGCCAAAGTAAATTGAATAAACAAAACCACTTATAATGACTGTCAATCATCAGGAAAGCACAACTAAAATCGTTACGAGGAAATGGATTACAGGATTTCAACCAAAATATGAAAAAGAACAAAATTTAACTGTCCGCTTGTAAAAATCCACAATGAAACTTGTTTACTGTTCAGCGAATATCTACTTGCTAGTTTACATACCACACTTTGTTCCCATAATCTCACGCCGGCACTTAAAACACACTGCCGACAAATGCACTTGTGCTCGGGAATTCAAGAGACCATTTATCTTTTGTTTCATTACGCTTTGCTACATTCAGGCAAAGATAAATGAACAATTCTTGAATTCCCCGCACCCAAAAAACTGACAACCAGAAATGCGGTGCGGGATAAGCAGACAATTCACAATCAGTGGCAAAAGCATATAAGGATACAATACAAGGCGATGTTCATTAAGCAAACATATTTACTTAACAAATAGATTCCATGTTGCCGTGCGTCTGTTCAGTAATAGATCACAGATGACGTCAAAATGTGGTAAGAACAAAAAAGTGGCACACGAGGCGATAGCCGAGTGTGTCACTGATGTTCTTACCACATTTTGACGTCTTCTGTGATCTATTACTGAATCAGACGCACGGCAACATGGAATCTATTTGTTTTATATAATAACGAAAAGCCTTTTTTGTTTCTAAATATTTCAATATAACGCGAAAGCCGGCCTTTTGCCCCGCCTTTGCACGAAAAAAGCCATTTGACGTGATCTATCATATACAAAATGAAGCAATCTCATTGGTTGCCATGCGTAGCAAAGACTTGTGCTTGGTCCTGGAAAATCACGCCACTGTCAACTTGACTCGAGCGTCGCTTCTCGTGGAATGAAAACTTACAGCAAAAGCAGAATTGAACTGCGAAAATCTACAAATCGTAAAGAAAATGCTGGAGTCAAGTCAGTTTTTGTCATCAGAGCAGCCCAGTAAGCTGAAGAGCTTGGATGTTGCCTTGAATATTGCAAGAGTTGAAAAAATACGCTCGGGAAACTTGCGATTGCAGTCAACCCGGAGGCCATTTGATTCAAGTTTTGAACGGAAAGAAGCGTCAGTGACGGTGGAAATTTGTGTCCTCTGTGGTCGGTGATTCTCAAATCAGTTTGAAATAGTGTCGGAGACACCTTTTAGCTGCGATACAGTAGGCCGTGAGCTGTAGTGAGCTGTACTTTGCTCGCTGCTGTGCTCTGAAACGAGCTGGAACGTTCGCATCGGAAAGCAAGGTTAGGTGTATATTTTGATGTTTGATGTTTTGCAATTCCCGACATCAATCAGTGTGTCAACAATTAATTTGAGACTGAGAAAAGTTGAATTTATTAAATGAATTAATCTCATAAACGTTTTGTTCATTGGGTTTGTTAAATTCGAGATAAAGCAAAGGTTTTCGGCTTACCAAGACCAATTTTGTGTTTGGCTTAGGTCTCGCTTTCTGCCGACTGCTCGCGTATTTTTTTTCTGAGCCATTTTCTAAAAGAAACGGCTTTATCTTTCTTCTTCCTGCTAGACTATGCTTCTCGTACCTGTTCAATGCCTCTACAACGTTTTTTTGTACATATCTTTTGCTCAATCACGTAAAATATTATCTAAATTCTCAAAACGTTCCGCCATTTTAAAACACAGAGGGAAGAGCTTTGTAATGATGACGTCAATCGTACGTCTGTCCTCTAATAGATCATAGGCGAGAACCAATCAAAATGCGAGAATATCTTGGGTTATTATATAAAGTATAATAGATAGCTAATCGCTTGGATACCATAAGGGTACTGTCCAAAAATTGTTAAGCATATCCACCTACGGCAAGGATTCTGTGTCATCAAGCAACGTTAAGCAATCAGAATTAATTGGGCAAATGTAAATCTCTCCATACTGCAACAAACAACACAACTCGCGCAATGTTTATCAAGCAAATCACATACTGAAAATTAAAGAGCCAAATTTCTAGATACCACAAGGGTATTTTCCAAAGATTCATCGACATAACCATCTGCGGCTTGGATACTGCGCCAACCACTATGTCTGCGCCATACTCTCCCAGAAACCCCGCTGCGTGCTGCTTGGGAAGCACCACCTGAACGAAGGCTATGTAAACCAAATTCGTTCGAGTCTAGACCAAGTTCGGAAATCATTTGACGAAACTGTTCCCGTGCCCGAGAATATGACAGAGCAGCTTGTCGCAGCTTGTACCCGGCACCCAACTTCTGGCAGAGACAAAATAATGACTGAGATGGTTGATGCTCTCCGCGCTCAAGGAATAACTCTATCAGTTTCACTGGACAAGAGCTGGAAGGTAAACGAGCAACTTTAACCACAGACCCCTGACGGAATTGATCGTTCTTACGCCGGTCTAGGAAAATAGACATGTGGGTGGCGCAAAACCTTAAGTCACAGGCACGTAAGTCACGCAGCTCTGACCAACGTAGGAAAGCACAAAAACCAAGCGCAACCAGCGACACCATTTGTAGGTTCGGTAGAGAAGCACGAGGGTGACCATAGGAACGAATCAGCGCCCTGACGTGACGAGATTCGATAGGTTGCTTTCTCCTAGATGGACCTGCCAGGAGGCGTTTAAAGCCAGCCAAGGTCTGAGAAACGAGCGGATCGTCGACAGGATTAGGACATCCAAGTTTCTTATGTAGCCATGCAATGCCATAAGTTGCTCCAAGGATTGACGAGCGAGATAAGCCACGGTCTGAAAGACTTGTTAAGTAGAGAGCAACTGCGGTTGGGTTAGGCTGTAAAGGAGGAAACGAGTAACACTTGCACCAGTCAATCCATCGATTGGCTGCCCCTGCATACGAAGACACGGTTGAAGCGGCACAGTCATTAAGTATGACAGTCTTTAACAGTTCTACAAGCCTCTGAATCTCTGCGTTGCTCCGTTGGTAAGGCGACAAGCCTAAAGTGAAAATCAACAATGTCCAAAACATGGCACTTTGAAGACAGGAACAACATCCAATTGCTACAGAACACTAAACGCGCAAGATACACATCGTCTGCAACGAGAACTGCCCACATGGCAAGTTAACACAGCACCAGTACACACTCCAGCACAAGGAGGCTTGGCCCACTCAGCGTCAACTGGTAAGCAAATCCACACAAAGGATAGAGGAGTCCACTTGACTCTAAAAACGAACACACTACTGTGTCGGCAGTGCCCTCTCGGCTTGCTTCAGCTGCACAACTCGTGCGTACTAGTACAGCTCCAAGTCCACTGACTTGCAAAGAGCAAAAGGCCCACACCTAGGCCAAAAAGGCTCAGATAGAACAAAAAAAAATAATTAGGATGAACTCGTTCAAGGTACTCATCTAATACCCGAAAAACGTTCTACAGCAAAACTAAGGAAACACAATTCTCAAAGCAAATACCCTACACGAGGGAATACCATGCCCGAAAAGATCCGCGGCTGCGGAACCAGGGAGAAAAGTAGATTCATGTAAAGGAATCTCCCGCCAGGCAAGAACAAAAGGGTGGAAAACCCCGGGGCTTCGAGACACCAACGGCCACCAATGAGCAGATTGCCAAAAGGGGATAATGAGAGTGCCCTGCTCTCTACCCAGTTTCATGTGATTGATAACCCTGGGAATAAGGAACACTGGGCGGACCAACCAATTGTTTTCTCCTCCCCAGCTGACGGTAAAAGCATCAACAGTTTCGGTCCCAGGACACCACCATCGAGAACAAAACCTGGGCAACTGGAAAGAATTATGACTCGGAAAATGATCTACAGTGTGGGGTCCCCACAGAATATCCAACTGGCGAAAATGGACAGGGTTGAGCATCCAATCATCGGTGTCGACAACTTTCGACCAATAATCAGCTTTGAAATTAAAGTGGCGAGGTATCCACTCCGCAGAAAAGCGAATACCGGCTTCATGGCAGAAATTGTAAATGGCAACCGCTTCTTTTTGCAAATGAGGCTTACTACTGCCGACGGACAAAATACTGCAGACGCTCTGATTGTCAGATCTATGCTTGCACTCCTTACCCACCAAAAGACCGGAAAACGACTGAAGAACAAATCTAATTGCACGAATCTCGCGGAAAGAAGAGCTGCATAGGGCCTCGGAACCCAACCAGTTCCCTCTAGCGACGTGCGTACCAAATTGAACAATAAATCCCGCCCAACCCACATTGCTGGCATCCGAATAAGACAAAAGCTCAATCTTCGGGGAGGGCCTCCAGATTGGTTTGCCGCACAAACGAAAGAAATTATCTCTCCAAAAATTAAGTTCCTCTACAGCTTCATGCGTTAAAGCCACCTTGCAGCTAAGGCTATGAACGCTATTAAGGACTGCGTACAAGGCTCGGGTGCGCAAACGCACAATTGGACCTAAAGCGAGCTCCATGGAAATAAGGGTACCCGTAATACGAGACACACCCCTAGCCGTGGGTGAAACATCGTCAAGAAGCAGTGAAATCAGATTAAACAGGTGATCAATCTTGCCTGGTGGGATACTAAATTCTCCTTTGGTAAGGTCCAAAATAAAGCCTAAGTGCTCCCCTTTTTGGCGCGGTTCAAAATTGCTCTTCTCCTCATTCACTAGCAGGCCAAGGCGATCAAGATCGCCTCGCACTAGTCGCGCTTCCTGAGAACACGAATCTTTACTTGAATCGGTGCCGATACCGTCGTCCAAATAGACAGAAATTCTAATGCCTTGTGACCGCCAGTGTGAAACAACTGGTCTTAACAGTTTGGTGAAAACGTAAGGAGACGTACTTAAACCAAAAGGAAGCGAACAACAAAATAGCGTGGCTTACCATCGAAAGTAAACGAAAAAGCCAAATACTTCCAATGCTCTTGAAAAATGTCAACATGATGGTAGCCATTACGAAGATCGAAAGTAAAAAACCAATCACCTGGCTGAAGAATTTCCGCCACGACTCAAAGGTCTTCGAACTTAAACTTACGCTTGGCTAGGTGCTTGTTAAGAAAGCGAAGGTCGAGAATCAATCGAAGTTTGCCATTCTTTTTAGGAACTACACCTAAGGGACCGCAAACATGAACTTGGTCACGCTTGACTTCCACCGCGCTACCGGCCAACAACAATTGCTCGATAGCTTCACAAACAAAAGCTCTATTATCAACAGCGCTTTTATGATTACCAAAGAAATACCTCAATGGAATTGAAACAAAAGGTAACTTATAGCCGCTTTCAATAACACTAAGAGCAAAAGAAGAGGCCCCAATAGAACGCCAAACATGCAAAAACTTGCGCAAGCGGCCTCGAATCCAAAATACTAAGGAAACGCCCGTGTCAAGTTCAGCCTCGCCGCGATCCGAAAATTCGTCAAAATCAGAGTCAGCTAGTCATTTAGCGGAAGAGGAAACTTTACAGTCCTTGATAAAATGGCCTGCTTTGCCGCAACCAAAACAGCGGTAAACAGAAGCTTTTTTCTCCGGTACAGGATTAACCAAAAGCTGACCGACATCTGGGCGGAAATCCACGATTCTATGTGATGGGCCAAAATTAGGACTGGGGCCGCTTTTGGAAGATGTAGACTGAGACTTAAAACGAGTTCCCATTTTGCTACTCAGACTATTTTTTCGATTTCGTTTCTCCCGAGACCTCTCTGCTTCCTTGCGCGCGACACGAAGTTTCTTTTCTTCTTCGTCATTTTTAGTGAGTGGGTCTGCCTCAAAATATTCTACCACGTCCCAGCCATCCCGGTCAGCAATAGAAATAAGCTTATTTCTGTTATCAAGGAGTGACATACCTTCGTTGGCAATCTTAGTGATGGCGTCATCCGCCCCAGCCCTCTCTAAAATCTGGTTGAACTTATCCTTGACGTCAGTGTTGAACTTGAACTGTTTCTTGTTACTCTTATATTTGAACTCGGGCTCCTCCTCCGCAGACTTGCGTTTTAATGAGTCGAGCTGTTCTTTGACAACCTTGACCTCTTGCGTTTTCGTCTCCAAGGCCTTTAAGATTTCCTTCGCCCACGTTGGGGGCTCAGGGCTGCGAGAAGCCGAGCGACTTCTACAGTGCGAACGCTCGCGGACACTCCTTCGCGAAGGCGAAGCACTACGACCAGAACCGCTTGAAGCTGCTACATGTGAGCGAGAACTACGACGGCCTGAACTTCGATGTTCTCTTGACCTGGACGGCCGGACAACAGGGTCTTCAATGTCCGCGTTGACTCTCGAAACATGAGAACGAACTGAAGCAGGGCGACCACGACGGCCCCGCGCCATATTACGAGATAGCAAGAACGAGCTAAGAATTTAACTGTCCGCTTGTAAAAATCCACAATGAAACTTGTTTACTGTTCAGCGAATATATACTTGCTAGTTTACATACCACACTTTGTTCCCATAATCTCACGCCGGCACTTAAAACACACTGCCGACAAATGCACTTGTGCTCGGGAATTCAAGAAACCATTTATCTTTTGTTTCATTACGCTTTGCTACATTCAGGCAAAGATAAATGAACAAATAACAACTAATGTCGAAAATTGCACGAATATATGCGCCAAAGTTTTTGTTATTCTTTATGCGAATTGCTGTGCTAATTGTTATTATAATTTTAACCCGTGTGGTATTTTTGAGAAAATGACGTCATTTTCTCCAATTCTCACCAAGACTTGGAACAAGGGAAATTAATGGCGGCCGTAAATTCTCGGAAATAAAGGTCCAAAAACCGCGAGATCTAATGTTCGTAATAGATTGAAATTTGGCAAGATATCTAGGAAAGACCTGTTGTGTACGAAAATGTAAAAAAATGGGTATCGAGAATTTGATCATAGTGGCACTTTAAATGGTAGCGCATTCCAAAGTTTCGTTGCTGCACAGGTGAAAGAACGGTCACCTAGTGTAGCTTTTGATTTAAAACGAGGATAACTAAGTAAAAATTTATCGCTAGAATTCCTTAGATTAATTATATTTAGATGGGAGCCTAAGAGAAATAAGAGATGACAAATCAGTAGGAGCTAAAAAAATAAGAATCTTAAAAGTAATTTAGTAGTTTACAGTCCAAAAGGACGTATAAAATGGATTCAATTCGGTACATTTTAATTATACTTGACAGGAAAGCTTTTGCCGGAGATGTGTACTTATGCGAATATTATATCATGGCCCTGAACATTGTTTTCTGTGCCATCTTATACGCCCCTTATGCTTGATCAATGTTTCTATGACCGGTGCGTATTCGGGTATTCAATAGAACATTTATGTAAAACCTTTCAATCTACCCCTTTCCCCTGTCTCTGTCCCATCCCTCCCCTCCCAGCCATTCACAGGGCTAATTTGGGCAATCGGGAATGCAAATAAAACCTTAAAGCCTTATTTCAAACACGATATCTCCATTGGATTTCAACCGAATGTTGTCAAATTTTCAAGATCGGTAAAGGACACGATTGTCTAGGTCGTAAACCTCTAAAATTTGCAATTTATGAAATGGTTTTCCCGTTATTCAGTTAATCGTATCTATAACAAAATTCTTGATCGTGATTGGTTCTCCGCGCGCCTATTTGTCAAGTAATCGGCGCGCGGTCACGTGGGTGTCCAATTACAGGTGTCCGATTTGAATTTTTTGTAATCGGACACCTGTAATTGGATATACCCACGCACGTAATTTTGACGTCAGTTACACGCGCTTTAATGGTTTCCTTAGCAAAAGCTGTACAGACGTTTTCGCTCAAAAGAAGTTCTTTCTCAAAAGACATTTTTAATTTCATAATTTGTTATAGATACGATTAATTAGTAATTGGACTTCGTGTCCGTACAATTCAGGGAGTAATCGCGCTCGTAATTTCAAATCGGCCTCGCGCTTGGCGCTCGTACTATTTTGAAATTACTCGCTCGAAAAAATTACTCCCTGAATTGTACTCCACTCGGACCAATTACTATTACTAATATAGTTAATATTATTCAAACTGATATTAATAAGCTATTTCCCATTTTCACGAGGACCGGGCATGCGCAGAAATAAAAAGTTGTTGTGATCTACGTATTTCAGCTTTTCGTTTTTTTTTTCTTTTGTTTTTCTTTTTCTCTTTTTCTTATCTTTTTGCTGCAGTGGTGGACCCAGCTTCAGAAATCCCGAGAAAGCATCATCGAGACAGGAAATTCTTGAAATTCCTCGTCACAGAAAATTTTCAAACGATGCGCCGGGTTCCGGATTTGAACGAAAATATTTGCGGATATCCGCAAATATTTTCGTTCAAATCCGATCGACGGGTTTGGCGCAAACCTGGCACAGATCGGCGGATTTATATACCCCTATTCACTCCTTCCCCCCTCCTCCCCCCTGGCTTTTAGGTTCGATCCTGCCATTGCATATGCTAAGCCGAACGATATTCACTTTCTAGTCTTTCTACGCAAGGTAAATCTCGTTCCACCTTCATACAAACACAACTGTCTGCCGAATGAGGATGCTTCGTCGGTTTCCCGTCTTTGTTATCCTTTCACAGCTGACCATGGCTGTTTCTCTGCTGTGTGAGGAAAAAACCAACTGTGAAAGCTGCGTTAACCCAGCGAATCTTTGCAGCTGGTGTATGAGGGATAACGGATGCCATATGATACGAAGTGACTCGAACCCTTGCAAGAGAGCGGAAATAATTCTAGATAAATCTCACTGCGCTGACGAATTGTCGAGCTACGATCCCAAATTATCGCTGAAGATGTTGCTTCTTTCAGCGGTAGCATATGATCGCTCAGGTGATCCACAAGAATGCCTCAAGAACTCTCTGCTATCCGACAAGTTTTATCTTCAGACTATGGTAACGAAGAACTGTGACTGGTTTAAAAACAAGTGTTCGGGTTATGTTGCTGTTTCGCATATCTTGAAAGTTATAGTGGTCGCTTTTCGCGGCTCTGAAGATCTTGGGCAAGCGTTTGCACAATTCGTAGAGTCCCTACTTTCAAGCAAAACTCCATTTCTAAATGGGTCAGTTGAATCCTATTGGAAAAGAGGATTTGAGAAGTTATGGCACTCGAGCATGGAGACAGAAGTGAAAGCTCTTATTGCGAAGAACCCATCGTATCAGATCTGGGTCACGGGACATTCCTTAGGAGGAGCAATGGCTTCGTTGGCAAGTACTTGGCTCGCTTATTACAACATAGCTCCTCGTAAGAGCATCATCTTGTACACGTTTGGCATGCCTCGAGTTGGTAACTACGACTATGCTCTGCAGCACGATCAGCTGCTCAACAATAGTTGGAGAGTTGTAAATTACAGTGATGTGGTCCCTCATTTCCCGAGAGTAGCTTCCGAGAGCATTTTGAATGGCTCCTATCATCACGGCGTAGAAGTTTTCTACAGCGAGGAAGCTACCAGCGTGAATTCTACACACAAGGAGTGTCATGGCAAACCATACAACGAAGATATTGAATGCAGTTTCTCCAAACAAACAAAATCTATCGAACGACATAGAAATTACTTCGGCATTCCAGTCGGAACATTCTGGGAAAGAAAATGTCTTCCCTTTGTTTCGAAACGGCAAGGCTTCCGATCCATGGCTTCAACGCCAGTAATATGTTTTTATACCGTTCCTTGTCTGGCGGTAATTGCATTTTTTTTAATTTGCTGGTAAATATGAATGAATTCAGTGGCGGATCCAGACCTTGAACTAAGGGGGGGGGGGGGGGGGCGGTCTTGAGTTACTTGCCTTGGCGACCATTTTCCCTTCAGTCATTTCTTCTTGTTTTACCTAAAATAAGAGGGGGGGACCATGTAATTTTCTTTTGTTTTTGTATAGACTAATTTCTCTCTCTCTCTCTCTCTCTCTTTACTGGCTGTTTCAGAAACACCAGTGAACAAGCGGGAAACGACTTCATCGATGTTTTCACCAGTGAGGATACGGAAAATATGCCATTCGGGTCCCAGATGCAGTTTCGCGTGAAACTTAAGGGTTGTGTCTTTTCCAGTAAAACACTTGTGCCATACAGGCAATAGCTCCATATGGCGCGACAAGAAACTCAGATATTTGTCCGCGGACGCTATCCATTCTTCAAAGCTCACAGTCTTCCGAGAGCGAAGTTCAAGGAATTCTCTGAGCTTCGAGGAGTCAAATGGGGGCTATTGTGTTTATTATCCTTAAAATGTATTTTCGCAACCCGCGGGATTTGAAAATTGGGGATAATCACTCGCACATTCCCCAGTTTTAGCCGACGCATATCCAGACAGGTGACACGTTCAGACCAACCGATTATAAATAATAATAATAATAATAATAATAATAATAATAATAATAATAACATCTCCAGAAGAGTTTTTTTGTAATATAATCTATATGGACAAAGAGCAAAATTTTGGTTGTAGTTTTCGTACCGAGCTTCACCTACCACCTGTTTTTCAGTTGCATAACCTGTAAAGGCATTTCGTCAAGACACTATGACTTTGTAGATAACTAACTATACTACGACTCTACTAGTAGACATGGTAGACCAGGCATATTTCAGTAAGCGAAGCTATATATCAATCAACAACTTTTTTTACGTGTCTAGGGTAAAAATGCCGATGGTGAAACCCTTCACTAATTGGGGACACCTAAAAGCTAAGATTAAAGAAATATTTATAGCATTAAAAATTAAAATTGAGGATCTATTAGGGATCTATGTACAACATTATTTTGGATGAGCTAGGACTAGCGTAACGTAATTTTAATTTAATTTTTTACTTTATTAGACAGGCTAATAAAATTGTTGATTTGTTATTAATATGCAGGCAAGCTTCTTAAATAAAATGTAAGAAAACCAATTCATCTTAGTCTTTAAAAGAATAAAGGTGGTAAGTTTCTAAAGAAACTGTGGTGCTGCGTCGGTGGGGAGTATTACAAGATAATTTAGTTTTATCAACTGAGTTGATAATGTGAATTGGTCACCGTAAAGAGATTAGAAAGCTGACGTTTCGAGCGTCACCCCTTCGTCGGAGCGAAAAAATTTCATAGCATCTCTGAGCACACGGAACGTTCTGAGTTGTAAACGCCGCAATCAAAGTTTAATGGTTCTGATAATCTACAATAGGGAAGGAAAAGGAAAAAAAAAGAAGGAAAACACATTCTCCAATTTTATTTAGATCGTTCAACATAATCAGGGTAAGTCGATTTAACTGTAAAGTCTTATCTGCAAGTTCTTTGAGAAGCAGACATACCTCACCCGGGTTCATATAGGGGAGGGTGGTTGACAAGAACTGTTAATCTCTGTTAATCCGCAATCTCGTTCCCAGGGTCTCTCATCTTACCGCCCCCTGGAGCGGTAGGATGAGAGAACCTGGAAACGGGATTGCTTTATCCGCTTTTGTGTTTATCTGGAGCCTCTGCAAATTACAGGCTCTTTCCATTCGGCCAAAAATTAATTCAAAATTATCCAAATGGCGCAAATAATATGAAAACTTCTTGGGAAATCCGAGAATTGTTGAATTTCCGAAGCGCGAGCTATTCCACTGAAAATTCAGAAATCAATTTGAAATGAAATGGAAATTCCCGGTGAGAAATTCTTGAAAATTATTAAATTTCGAAAAATGCTGTTCCATTCGCTACTAGCACTGGAAACTCAGTATGAAAGGTTTAGTCGAATCGAAAGCATACTATATTTTTATGGGTAAGTAAGTTACAGCCTAGTTACAGTATCAACAGAGTATCGAAGGCAGTGGCGAGAGCGCCATACGGCCTGGGTTCGAATCTCGTGTCGAGTTTCGTTTTAGTCCTCCAAGAACGTTTTTCGAGCACTGTCCCTGAATTTTCCTGCTTGCACAAAAGCCAACAGCTGGAAGTTAGAAGCGAAACGAAAATCCGTTGATGTGCCACTGCTTACTGATGCTATTAGTGCTATATTCCGATTGTACTTCATAAACTGGAAAAAACACGTACCACGAAAAAAGCAAACCAGTCAAAACTGCCCATGTTTGCTAGAAAGCGGATTTACGTGAATAATCATTGTTCCAATGTATGGAGTTTAAGGAAAAATAAATACAGTACAGTTAAGAGCTCTATATTTGCATATTAACGAAAAGTTGCACCGTGATTTTCGCAAAAACAAAACACTCCAGAGTTACTCTTTGCTTTTTAGTTTTTACTGTCCTTTAGCACGTCACGGAAAAACTGTTATGAGGCAAACGCGTCAGATGTTTTCTTGATATTACCAAAAATTAGCGCCATTATCTATAATTTCGCCTACGGCAGCTTACAAACTGAACGTTTGGCGATTTCTTTGGAGTGTGTCCGCTATACGTAAATGTTATTGTTTACATCCACACTTTTTATTGGACAAATACACGAATGGCTTGTTGTGACGCGAGCACGGAGAGTAGCCAAATTTGAATGAAATTTAACTTGTTTATGGAGCAATTTCGTCTTGCTTTGTCCATTTAGTAAGGGTTATCTGTGGCGAAAGAGCTTGCCGTGTCAAGACTATGAAGCTAAAGCAACGTCTGAAGTCGTTTTTCTCGCGTCCGCTATGTTTGGGAAGGAGACGGCCCAAAAAGGAAGAGATTGAGGTTAGTCCAAATATTCATTATATATTTCCCCTTCTTAAGCTTGGTTTAGCACGGAAAGGACATCGCCATTCTTGCTTTATTACGGTAAACTAATATAAAAAAAACGATCAAGTTAATGATCGAAGTTGAGGCGAAACTGTGCGTGGCTATGTTCGCTGGCTCTGGTACCGTAAACACGCTTGCGACAATCATAAACTCAAAGCTTGTGGCTCGCCTTATTTGATCGACTAACGATTAAAAATATCAGCTTTTATTCCCAGCCGCTTGTTTGCCATGCCTGGAAGCCTATATCACTCGTATAATAGCAAAATCCTGCGATGTGTTTTTTAAACTGAACAAATTTTAACTGGCAGACAACCAGATTTGGCCCGAATTTAAAGAGTTTTTGTCTTGTTCTGAATTTGCAAATTTATTGTGTGTGTTCACCCAATGTTGAAATCTTGTCTTCGTGTTGCGAAATCGCGCTCAGAGGATGTTGCCTTCATTAAAAATCAATTTCTCAAACATACAAACGGTCTATGTTTCAATCCGATAGATTAATCAGAATCAGATTTTCAATTAAATTTCATGCAAAGTGGAATATTATACAAGCACATTAACCTTGAAAAATGCGGTGTATTTCATAAATCCTAACAGCCGTGAATTTTGCTTCTAAAGCGATTTGTCTCGTTTAATAGACCAAATCATGCAATAGCGAAAAAGCCAAAAAGAAAAAATGGACGCAGGTGATTTTCGTCTGTCTAGGTTGCCATTGATTTCTCACAAAAGCGAAATGGTTCAAAGTTTTCCCCGCGCCGCTAAAATACACAATTTTGCAGCAACGCACGCAAGAAATTAATAGTCCATTTAGATATATTTAGATATTCGTTTATTTCTGAAACTTCGGTCACTTTGCTATATCTTGTCAAACTTAATATACGAAATGTCACCAGCAGCATTTTAAAATTTCTGTTACCATTGTTTCACCTGCATTAATTTCAGTTCACAATGTCTGCCCTGATGCAAATCTATCTAAACCGCTGGTTTATGAGTTATTTTTCACTGTTATTATGTTTGAGGCTCTCTTGCTAAACACAATTCGTTTTAAACTAGGCGATTGATAAAATGTGGCGTACTTTCCTTCAGAGAAACTAGAAAAACAGCATTCTAAGAAAAGTAGCATAAAAAACCTTCTAACACTTTTTTTTCATGAAGCATCCGTCATTTCGTTTCCCCATCGGCTTACGACTTTCGTTTTTCGTGAAGGTTGCACCAATAGCACACAATAGACGGGGAAAGAAATGCGATTTAATTCAACCAGGGTGTATGTATCGTAAGAAGCGATCATTTGTGAGAAAAGTGAATACGCAATCGAAGTCCCGTGTACATGTTGCTAAGCATTGCCTTGCCACGTTGGAATTCTACTGAATTTATTTCCATTAAATTTATTTGAAGCTTATTTTTTGGTCCTGTCAAGGTTTGAATTCGACGCCAAATCGTTTCAGTTGGTAGAGACGAAACAAACCAACTTTTTGTTTCCATAAAACAGAGAGTAGAGTTCTAGTTCCTTATGATGTTCATATTCAAATTATTTTCACTTCCGACTGAAAAACGGAGCGAGCCAACACGTTTTACGCGGCGAGTGCCGACAATGTGCCGAGGCGCCGCTTCGCCCGACTTCGTCTGACTTCGCCCGACTTCGTCAGACTTCGCCCGACTTCGTCAGACTTCGCCCACAAATTATCAATATGTGGAAGTAAAACTATTTGGTGAGAGCTGTCGTTTATGATAATATTGAAGCCGAAATTGTCCAGGCGGGAAAACAGAGTCCAGGAAAACTCATACACGCATGCTCGGAACGTTGCCATTTTTCTCTAGCTATATATGGCAAAGCTTTATTTAGCTCTTATTATATGACTTGGGTTTGTCGCCGATCTAACGCGTGCTCTGATTGGCTAATACTAGGGCATTATTCTCCCGTAATGCCCACGGGCAGATTACGGGCCTGCAAAAGCCAAGCAAAAAGCCATATAATAAACAACTTATTAACCTCGAACGTTCGGTCTTTACGGGAAAATCTCAAACCTCGGCTTTGCCGTATTGACCTCGCTATCGCTCGATCAATACGGCAAGGTCTCGGTCCGAGATTTTCCCGTAAAGACCTCACTCTCGGTCCGCAGCCCGCGTTCAGCCCGGTTTAATAAAATGTAAGAAGTTATGACGCCGACTTTCTGTAACGTTAAACACAAAGTTATTTTAAATGTTGTCTTTAACATTTAAATCTCTTACATTTTGTTACGTCCATTGAGAGCTGTAATTTAAGTGTTTTTCGTTCATTTTTAACTTGGAAAATGTCATAGCTCATTTCCAAGTTGTAGGTATAGTTCGGAAACATTTCACTAGATCCTTCGCTCCTTCCATCACTCCTTCGTGTACTGTTTTGCTTACAAATCTGCTGACCATTAAGGCGGCGAAATACGAGATACAAAAACCTTCAATTTGTTGCGCAACATTGTTTCGTTGCAAGTTTTCGTGGATGTTTCCCGTTTTTCATCTTGCGTGATCAACTTGTCGCGCAACAGAAACATTGTTGCGGGTTGAAGAAAGTTGTTGCGAAAAGTAGAGCGCGGGTCTACTTTGAGCAACAAATTTTGGCTTTGTTGCTCGTTTTTCATCAAATTCACAACTTGTCGCGCAACAAATTTGCTCGTGCCCTAGCAAATCAACCAATCAGCGCGCCGCATTTCTTCAACCTGCAACAAATGTTTTTGTTGCGGGTCAAGTTGATCACGCAAGGTGAAAAACGCGAAACATCGACAAAAACTTGCAACGAAACAATGTTGCGCGACAAGTTGAAGGTTTTTGTATCTCGTATTTCGCCGCCTTTAGATAAAGCGTTCGCTGTCGCTTGCGCACAAGTCAATAGTCAGTTTGGCAGTGAGGCTTAGAGGACACAAACAAAGGAAAATGAATGAGCATGTTTATTCATTTCATTTGTTTGTGTCCTTTTGGCCTCGCTATCAAGCTGAATTTTAATATCTCGAAAGTATCCTATTGTCGCTGATCACCGCGCAATACGATTATTCACCAAGTGATTTGTTTTAGCTGCAATTTCTCCCAGAGGTCTCAATTTCGTCGTGGAAACAAAAAGGATCGATCGCGGCCTCTAGGAACAGGGTTGAATACAATTAGGAACTTTTTTTTAAGCCAACGGCCAAAACACTAATCACTAGCCTCTAGCTATTTTCATATCATTCAATTCATTGCAAATAATTCGTTATTTGTATTTATTCGCTAGGTTCAAATCAGTCGCTCAAAAATGAATATTTCTTGTGTAAGCTACCATCTATAGTGCGCAGTTGATAATTATTTTATTTTTTATTAATTGTTAGTCAAGTGTAGAACTGTAAAAAAAAAACAAAAAAAAACAAATAAAATACAAAAAAAAAGTCAAGTGTAGGTAAAGTTTACATATAAGCCAAGTGGCCTATCAGGCAGAA
This sequence comes from Micromussa lordhowensis, assembly GCA_964020085.1. Lineage (NCBI taxonomy): Eukaryota > Metazoa > Cnidaria > Anthozoa > Scleractinia > Lobophylliidae > Micromussa > Micromussa lordhowensis. The sequence goes on from OZ026606.1 coordinate 21,442,206, forward strand.
GCTTATCTCCCTCCGGTTTACGTAGCATCAATCGACTAGGAGTATTTCTACTCCCCCTGGATGGGATGCTAGTCCATCGCAGAGTTACCCTCCGCATTAAATTCGCTGTCACTCATTTATACACCTGGGTGGAGAGAGGCACTGTGAGAGTAAAGTGTCTTGCCCAAGAACACAACACCAGTAATTTTAAAATGATCACTGTTACATCAGGGTGTACTAAACAAACATTTGAATTCAGATATTTAGCCATCAGTGGAAGTAATAAAAATGTTTTCAGTCGCCAGAAATCTAACAAGATTTAGCTTGGGCTTTAGAAAATGTGAATTCTTTCCAAAAGAATTAAGGGTGAAAAAAGTGTAAGCTCAAAACCGAACAATGGCGCTATGCCAGTGTATGTCTACGAAATGAACTGTGAGGCCCGGTTCAGACGCCGTACTTCACATGAGCCGAATCGAATTCGAATTTAGGCCGACCCAAATTATTTTAGACCGGCTGAATTGATTCAGACGCCGATCTCAATTCCAGCCGAACTAAATTCAATAGGAGATAAGGCCCGGTTCAGACGCCGTACTTCACATGAGCCGAATCGAATTCAATGAGTTAAGTTCATGTGAAGTACGGCGTCTGAATCAATTCGAAACGGCCGGATTGAATTTGGATCGGCTCAGCCGTTCTTCACGCCTGGCTCAGCCGGGAATAACGGCTGTGGACCGGCTTTAATTCAGACGCCGTACTTCACAAGAGCCGAATCAAATGCATAAATTAATTTAATGTAGTTTTGATGTATTTTGAAGACCTGAGTATGCGCAGAAGTGTAAGTAGTGCGTCAGCGCATCTGAGGGAGGAGAAGAAGCCGATATGTGGAGTTTGTGTTTTCGTGTTTTCGTGTGTAAACTTGCTGCCACCTTGGTAAACAGCAACAAAATTAATGTGCATTCATCATAGTTTTCGTGTTTGTGTTTGAATTACGTGTGAACATTGCATTTGAGAATTAACCTGAACATTGCAATTGGGCTTTTTGCCCAAGTTGTGTTGTATTTCAAGGAATACGAAAAGGTTGGAAATTGAAGTTATGATGTGAAATTAAAGTTCGTGTGACGTATGACATCTGAACCAATTTATCAGTTGTCTTCTTGCAGTTGTTACATGTAAATAGATTGATGCGGTTTGCTTTTTTCTGCTCCTTCTTTATCTTATATTTTTCAAAAGACGGCTTTGATTCGTGCTTGGTTGCTGTTTACTATGTTTACGGGAGTTCAGCACGTATCGGCGCTGATCGAAATGCACTTTTATCTCCTATTGAATTTAGTTCGGCTGGAATTGAGATCGGCGTCTGAATCAATTCAGCCGGTCTAAATTAATTTGGGTCGGCCTAAATTCGAATTCGATTCGGCTCATGTGAAGTACGGCGTCTGAACCGGGCCTAAAAGTGCATTTCGATCAGCGCTGATACGTGCTGAACTCCCGTAAACGTAGTAAACAGCAACCAAGCACGAATCAAAGCCGTCTATTAAACAATTAGATTATGAGCTCGAGATTTCTATCGCGTGATAGTTGACGAGGGCGCAGCCCGAGTCAACTATCACGCATAGAAATCGAGAGCGAATAATCTAATTGTTTTAGTATAAATCTACTAGTCGTTCAAAAATTTAATCTAAATCCTCTTCAAAGACACTTCAAAAACACAAAGAAACGGCCCCTAGTGCGCGCTGCTACGCTACTCACTATCTATCACAAAATAGAACGTGGGTAGCGTAGCCAATCAGAGGACGTTATTCGTGATAGAACGCTAGTAGATTTATACTAATGAAAAATATAAGATAAAGAAGGAGTGGGAAAAGAACCCCATCAACCTATTTACATGTAACAACTGCAAGAAGACAACTGATAAATTGGTTCAGATGCCGTACGTCACATGGTCTTAATTTTACAATACAATTTCAATTTCCAACCTTTTCGTATTCCTTGAAATACAACACAACGTACGTACTTTACCTTGGGCAAAAAGTCCAATTGCAATGTTCAGGTTAATTCTCACTGAAATGATTGCAATGTTCACACGTAATTCAAACACAAGCACGAAAACTACGATGAATATAATGCACATTGATTTTGTTGCTGTTTACCAAGGTGCCGCAGCAAATTTACAAACGAAAACACAAACTCCACATATCGGCTTCTTATCCGCCCTTAAGCACTACTTACACTTTTGCGCATACTCAGGGCTTCAAAATACATTAAAAATACATTAAATTAATTAATGCATTTGATTCGGCTCTTGTTAAGTACGGCGTCTGAATCAAAGCCGTTCCACAGCCGTTATTCCCGGCTGAGCCAGGCGTGAAGAACGGCTGAGCCGATCCGAATTCAATCAGCCGTTTCGAATTGATTCAGACGCCGTACTTCACATGAACTTAATTCATTGAATTCGATTCGGCTACAAAAGTAAACCACGCAATTCGCGCGTGCACCAGTAATTCAAAGACCATTCACTAATATTCATACACATACACCATACACAGTGCACTTCTAGGGTCAACCTCTCCCAACATTTTCATGGTTTTGCCATAGTTTAATTGAAGAAAATGGTTTCTTCCATAAACTATGGTTTTGTAGCGAGAAACAGGGTATTCGGTTCACAAAAACCTAACAACAACACGTTTTTGCGCCTCGTTGTTTTGGTTTCTTTTTGTCTTTCAGTTCTGCACCTATTTTGACTGTGTCGTGACGCATTTCATCGTCAAAGATAAAAAGGCTTACGTACTTTTATTTCATTCTATTATTCTGTGTGTTCGCTGATGACGTCAGAAAGTTATAGTTTATTTGCGAATTCTAGTGCGTCACTGATCATTTGTTCTCTATATAATTTCTAGATATCCTATGACAAACAGCTACGTTATTCCCCCAGGTGATAATACTAAACCTTTTTTAGACATCACGCGCATTGCGTTGATGTTTTTGATGAGGATAAAAATCCATGCTAGGCCGCTTGGGCTGTCCACGCGAGTAAACTCCACGTCATAGGATTTGCAATTTGTGGACCCTCCTGAGATTTTCGAAACTAGAAATGATCTTAAAATAGCTCGAGGGAGGATTAGCTTACGAATACGGCCTTTAATTTAAGGCTGGTTTCACTAGCGCATAAGCATAAGCCGACTTACGTAGACGCAGTTAGATGCTGATAATCTTAACTTTCATCTCATTTCGTAAGCAGTCCAGCTCGACTGCTTACTGCCCGCTTGACTGCTACATGGCATATTATCTCACGGTTTCACTATAGAGGACCCCTCCACCCCTGGAAGTCACGGTAGTGGAGGTGTGGTTCCCGTTGTTGAAACTCTGACCCTAAGCAAATCCGCCATCACTATAATCCGATGAGAGGAAATACATCATCTTACAAAAACTCTTAAGTGCTTAGTGTTTTTTTCTAAAGACGCTACGTAAGGGACCGTTCATTTTTTATGGGGTAGGGGGGGCTGGTGGGATTTGGTAGATAGTCTCTGTAGCATATGATGGCCCCCCCTCTTAACCGGATATTTTTTCCCTGGCCCCCCCTCATAAACCTAAATTTTTTTGATGACCCCCCCCCCCAAAAAAAAAAAAGAAGTCAAAAGCAAAGCAAAAACTATGATCAAGTAAAGTTTACCTTATAAGTTAAACACGAAAACTGCAGTTTCAAAAAGTTCTTTCTGAATCACCGTTTTCACCTATGGGATATGTCCTTTGTGTGCGTGACTATTTTTAACCCAACAAGTGCCCTAACTAGGGGGGTTCGGGGGTATTCTCCCCCGAGAAAATTTAGAATTTCAGAACTTCAGAAATGCTATTTTACGCCATTCTGGCAAACATTTTGTAACATTTGTAGATTCATTTACTGTAATTTAAATTGAAAATAGTAGAAATAATTTTTAAATATTTACATGTGCACTGGCCATGGTAATCTGTCTTTTCCACTGATAAACAAGGTACTGTTTGTTGTTGGGAGTGAACATTCTCAAGTAGTTTTGAATTGATATTGTTCCATCCATTATAAACTAGGGGGGTCCAGGGGGCATGCTCCCCCGGGAAATTTTAGATTTTAGAACCTCAGAAATGCAATTTTAGGGCATTTTGGTAGAAAATTTTGCAGCATCATAGATGCTGTTATTACAACATTTTAGGGTAATTTTTTGAGTGACCCCCCCCTCACAGACAATATTTTTTTGGCTGGCCCCCCCTTTAAGGCCAGTTTTTTTTTCATGGCCCCCCCCTCAATCCCACCAGCCCCCCCTATCTCATAAAAAATGAACGGTCCCTAAGGCAAGGGACGACATACCGTTGAAAACTAACCAACTTTTTCAATGAAGTTTCCCTGCTAGCAGAGGTCTCTCACGACGAGGAAAAATGAAACGAGCTTCCGACGAGTTGTTCGATGAAGCCGCCGACCAAATTTCTGGTGGAAACTGACCGGTTTTCAAAACCGGTTTCGTTTAATGTGTAATGCGCATGTCTTGTTAGACTTTATCTACTTGGTAGATTATGGCTTCCACGAGATTCGCGAGTTTCGAAATTTCTCACTTTGATCGAGCCATAAAATCGTCTGCTTCTACGCTTGGCGATAAACGTATAAAAGAAATAACATCTCCACAAAGGAAAGTCATACTTGGTTTCCTTAAAGGACGCGATACGTTTGCGTGTCTCCCGACGGGCTACGGCAAATCTTTAATCTAGCAACTGGCAATACGAGTGGCCGCCAAGTTATCTGTTGTTTACAATTACAAGGATCTCTTCTCTACAGAACCAGTGGTTGTCTCTCCTTTGAATGCCCTTATCAAGGACCAGTTATCGTCTTGTGAGAAACTAGGGGTCAACGCTACCAAGATTGAAGGCTCCGAGTTGCCGTCTCTGGGCTGTGTCACACGTAACAAAAAAGTCACTGGTTGTTAAGGAAACGCGACCGCATGCGTGATAGGAAACTCGTCAGAAGCCGGCAGAGGTCTCTCTCCTCTCGTTTCATTTTGCCTCGTCGTGAGAGACCTCTGCTAGCAGGGAACACTGAAGTTTAATTTGTGCTTTGTGATCCATTTCGTCTAATTTCTCCTTACAATAACAATACATTACCAGACAAACAGGTGACGAGACTAAAGAAAATCATCAGCTAACTGATACTGTTTTGACCTATCACCCAATTTTTAGAACGAGACTGAAAGGCTAGCTGAATCTGACAGCAATTTTGTGCAGTCAGAAAAAATGGCTTCAAATATCTTGACATTACAGCTTTTTTAATCGGCTATTTTTTAATACGCGAACTCCCAAGTTCAAAACCTCACTATTTGACTGGCATCAATCGCAACTTCGACGACAACCAACGAACCTTGAAGAAAAAAGGAAACAAGCAAAATGGATCGAAATCTGCCAATCACAAACCACAGACGTGACCTGAAAGGTTCGCTAACATGATTGACAGCGGCGAAACTGAGCATAGTTTTCGTGTCTGACAAGACAGATCATTCTGTGCCACAATTTTCAATTTAGGACAAAAAGTTGTGCACGAAGAGGAGTTCACAGATCCGAATCGAACCAAATAATCAGGTTACAAGATAACTGTTCTTGACACTTCCGATGGAATTCGCAATATTAGGACATAATAAAGATAAGGCATGCAGTGCTCACAAGATGTCAGTTCAAATAAAAACAAATGATGAAATGTTGTTGAAAGAAACAGTCAATCTAATTAGCATTCTATTTGAAGTGTCGCAACGTAGGTCAATCGAGAAGTCACCGCGTACATAAAATGGATTCAGTCACTGTTCCGTATCACCGGGCAGCTTGATCCAACACTGCTTTAAAATAACGTAAGACCACACAAAGAGGAGACAAGAAAGCTTTACTATAAATGTCTTGATGCTGGATATGAGTGAGGTCAACCTGAAACACCACACAGCGAACACATGTTATCTGTCACGAGCTCAAGAAGGTCTTGTCTTGCATGGGTTTCCTAATCGCAGTCTGACGTCACACATAACGTAATGACGTCAAAACAGGGAACTAAGGAAGAAGTTGCCATGTTTCACTTTCCAGTGAGGTCTCGCGAAGCAGCTGGTAGACGGTAAACATTCTGACCGGACTATTAACGTTGACGATACAAACTTTCTGCGATCTACAGATCGGACTGTCGCTTTGAATGCACTGGTGAGTACTGCAGAATTTCCAATTGTCTTGAAATCGTAACCTAATCGACAGAAATGAGTTCAGCCGGCTTTAGGTCAAGTTGTACGAGACTTTGAATTTAACATGGCCTTCGTAATTAATTTTACTTATGGTGCTGTTAAGATGAAAGGGTCTCCGCTGAGCGTACTGAAATACGGTTTATAATCGATTCTTCAGGAAACTATAAGGAACTTGCGTCACATAATGTCGTTCTCAAACGTCCACAGGCAGGGGTCCGATTCGATGTAAGTCTTTGCTTCATGTAACATCAACGAGATCCAAAACTGCCATTGCTCACTCAATTTTGGTTAGCTTTACCAACTACTAGGCCTGTGGTAACAGTCGAACTAAATGATTATGACGTCCAACGCACACCTCGTCTGGGGAAACATCGAGATTCGAGGGAAAACAAAACCAACTGTTTCCCAAGGGACCAGAAATTAAGACTGTAATTAATAAGTGTTTGTTATTATAGCTGGAGTTTAGTGCAAAGTAATAATAAGGCAAGAAGAAGTCAAAATAATGTCAGAGCGGACAATGATAGCCCAATTTCGATATACTATTAAATTCAGGCTAAAACAACAGACCTCCGGCAGCAGGAAGCTCCAGGGAATAACTACAGAGTTTGTGGGGTTTATTCCCCAGAGCCTCGTGCTGAGATCTGTTGTTTTAGGCTGAAAACTGGGCTATTTTGTAAGAAATTTAATATATTTAACCATTGTCACGCGGTCACAAATCGTGCGTTATATTCAACTGATCTCCAGTCATAACAATACACTATGTGGTGGATGAATAAATGCATGGCAATTATCATTAACTATCATGTGATTGCGATCTGATATATGTCTAGCCAGTACTGTCTCAAGATTGATAACCTATATTTTGCTGACCTGAATTTGATTCAAGAGAACTGTTAGTGTCAATGTAATCCTGTTTTGACTATTTCTTCCTACACGTTTCGATGCAAGTTTTTCCATCGCAGACGTTAACAGGGTTTTATAGACTGTCCAGACGCAAAACTGAAAAAAAATATCGACTGCATGTTTCCCTGCACATATACACTTAGATATGAACTGCAATCTGATAGGACATCTCACGACTTTACAGGCAATTACGAAATCACGAGTAAATGAAAATTACGAGGCTCATATGACATCCGCTAAATGCGGTCCCCATTGTTGCATGAATCATTTGATCCAGCGCCTTTTAGAATAGGTCCACTAGGTTCAACGTTGCTAATAAATTTATGTGAAATTGGTGGAATTTACGATTGCAATGTCATGGCTTCAACTTGAATTTTATTCTGATATGTTTTGCTATTTTGGTGCAATGGGGAAAGACATAAATAAATGATTAACGATGGCTGTTATTGCTCTATCGACCAAAATTACACACTGGTTTATATCCGTAATAGCTCAACTAGTTGCCCAATCTACCCTTGAATTGTGAAACATCTTTGCGTCCTTCAATTTTAATAAGCCAACAGCCTCACTGCTAAAATTAGTCACCATTTAGTAGTCCATGAGGTTTTATTTTTGAAATGATAATGAAAGAGCGCGTGGCATTTGATATTGGCGCACTTTGAACCAATCAAAACCGCAGAAAACGTTCCCTTGTTCGCAAATCAACGAATGAGTGGGCAAGCTTGGTATGTGGTATGCGGTATATGGGTGCTCGCGAGCTGCCTTACACAGAATTTTATCGTAGGAAGTGTCTCACTGGCGACCTCATTTCTTGGGAAATAATTCGTACATAGGACAATTCTTTACGGTTTTTTGGATCGAGCTTGATTTTTCTCTACAGAATAACCTACAATATTGACAGTTGGTCAACTGAATAAGTTAAGTTTCCCGAGGACTCCCAGAAACTCTCTGTTGTTCAGCCAATATGGTGGCAGTGCGTGGAAATCGTAGACTGGGTAAATTTGAGTGTTAACGTTCCAATCATCCTTCCACAGAACGAATGAATGTCGTACGGATTACTTGATTGATTTTCTAGCAACACAATTGATTTTATGTTCCGAGACATTTTTGTTCAAATATTAAAACTGAACGCATGATAGATCGATGAGACGTGACAGGAAATGCTGTCTTTTAAATGTTAGCTAATGTTGTTTGACGTGAAAAGGAAACGTGCCCATATTATAAATGTGACCTTTTTATCTTTAGTATTCACAAGATCGGGATCAATAATTTACCCCAACATCGATCTCCATGTTTACTCAAGTTCACCAATCTGTGGGCTTCCAAACAAACGGGTAAGTTTTCCCTGAGACATATCTGAGTGTTTCCCTTGTCGTCCAATAGCAATTTAGCCTTCTTATTCACTGCTAAATCTGTGGACGAGCAGCACAATTGGATCACGTATGTACTCGTTTCAGATATATAATGCGGTGTTGTTATGTTTTCTCTGTGTTTGGCTACACGAGTTACGTCGCATGCCGAACTCAGGAGAAAGTCTCGCAAAACTCACCACGTTCAGTTTAGAGTTCCTGAGCCTTAGGCTGCATCGTCACAATTTAATGTATGGAACGTGATCGAGCGAGTAAACTTGAAGTCAATTTAATGAATTCATCGTAAACGCAATCCGAAATCCGACAGTACTGTTCCATTCGAGCGTTTAACATCAAAATTAATGAGTCAAAACCAGTCCTATTCAGTTCTCCACGTCACTAAAACCGAAGTTAAACGATATTTGAATTAATGTAGTTTAAGTCAGCTGTAGAGTACAATTATTTATAATTGAAAGAAAACTGACCAAAGCAATGTTCAAATAGGGCGGAATTCGTAATACTCTGAATTCTGCACATGAATGCAGCAACAGGGCCGGAAGGGCTGAGTGTTGTGTCCAAAATTTTTAAACAACAAAGGTCAACAATTGAAATTTGTGTGGATTACTCACACCCACGGACATACTACTTGCTTTGGTCCAGGTCGAAAATGGCTTTCGACGAAATAGATGTACTGAAATAGTTAAAACGTTTTGATTTATGAGAAATTGAACCTGGGAAGTAAAACGATGTTAACCATTTCAAAGACGTACAACAAAAACTGACTAAAATTGAGCTGACTGCCGGAGATCGGCTCTGGCCGAAATTTTGCCGCCAGGCAACGATTCGTATTTCCCTTCCTAGTTTTCTCCAGGCTTGTCACCAGGTTTCCTTAGATATTTCGCACATCACACCTTTGAGGACATTTCTGCTCAGCAATTAAAGTGAAAACACCAAACTCAATCGACTAGCCTGGGGAAACATAAAAAATAAATTGATTCACAAAAGGGCGAGCAAATCTCGATTAATGTATCAATCTGCATCTTCTAATGAAGTAGGTCCAATTTTAGGAGAACGAATTTATAGTATGGTGCAAAAGTCTTAAATCCCGATAATTAGTGAGGCATAAATAACAAATAATACACTATGTTATGCTGAAAAGTTAATATAAGGCAGTGGCAGACTTTACTGAATGTGAGTAAGTGCAGCGCTGCTTGAATTGCTGCACGACTTCTAATCCTCGGAGCTGATTCATATGTTACCATTTTACATTAGAATGTATCAAATATGGGCTCTTCAGTTCTTTAAACAAGTTAATGTCATGAAAACTAGGCCAATATTTCCATGCTTTTTATTCAAGCATAGTTTGTTTTCAACGGAGGAAAATTCGGTCGTGTGTTATACTATTGAAATAACTGGCCTAGTCCAACGTATTCAGTTGCTAGGCCACAACATATCAAGTGAGTGTAATATAATTTTATGGTATTTGGAATTAATAGTCAAACATCGTAATTAGTGAATAAAGGGGGCAAGTTTCTAAAGAAACTGTGGTGCTGCGTCGGTGGGAGTATTACAAGATAATTTGATTTTATCAACTGGGTTGATAATGTGAATTGTCCACCGTAAAGAGATTCGGAAGCTGACGTTTCGAGCGTTAGCCCTTCGTGATTCGCTCCGACGAAGGGCTGACGCTCGAAACGTCAGCTTCCGAATCACTTTACGGTGGACAATTCACATTATCAACCCAGTTGATAAAACCAAATTATATCGTAATTAGTGGTCTGCTCTGCTTACCACTAGAAAAGTGCAGGGTTAACGGATAGCCGGAGTGAAGAGAATGACAGAGGAAAGGGAGTGAGGGGTCCGTAGCACTATATAGATTGCAAACGTCTCAGATATTAGACACGTCTTTCCCAGGTGAAAGGAAACTCTTCGTGCAAACGTTGCTTCCACACTGAAAGACCATGATCAAGAAAAGCACAAACGTTCCGTTCAGCGAGACCGTCATCTTCAAATGCGAACTGAGGAAAACCACTGAAATATTGGTCAAGGTGTTTATAATCAATTGGAGGATCAGCGGTGAGAGGACAGAGCTATTTTTGAGGTGGACGCTCTTGAAAACTGAAGTGTGAGGTAAAAATGGCTCAAGCTATTCGTGATTGATGGCACATAAAGGAACGTGAGACTCCACAACCCTAAGCGACACGTTGTTGATTAGGTTTTGCTGATGCACAACCTCGACACAAAATTTATGACGCCATGCAATCCTGGTCTCAGCAACTCTATCTTCTTGAGGTTTTTCGTGTAGACTTGCACTCTTTTCTTGAACATCCATTGCTCCTTTGATAATCTCGAATTTTTGCCATAGACACACTAAAACCACTTCTACCTGCTGGAGGGCACGGACGTGATTGCCGCTATCTTGTCCTCCACAGCTTCTGCAAGCAGTTAAGATCTTAAGTAATCCTCTGAAGGCAACCAAGGTCATTTGATCCATCTCGGTGAGGTGCCAGCATTGATTCAGATCCCTAGTACTCATTGCTAGCTGGTAACGCTGGTGCATTTGTTTAGCTTGGTCTCTCTGTAGTATTTCCCAGATTTCCACACTCGGGGACAGCTTGGCAAAAGGTATCTTTTAATGATTTTTTTGCTCTAGCGCAGATGGGCACATGGCCTATAGTAACTTTACAGGCAGATATACCGTCGCCGCATGTATACAGAGCCAAAATCAATCTTGCTGTTCCACTAGCTTCGACTGGAACTAGGCATGGGTTTTAGGGTCTGATGGATTAGGTCTGGGTTCCGGCACCTGATGAATATCTTTATGCGATTTCGTCCTGACGATCCTCAAGCCTCACGCGTGTTGTTCCAGCTTGGCTATCTTTTCTCCGTGTATGTGCAGAGCGTTTTTCGCGTAACTAGAGGGTATTGAAGTGTGGAAAACAGCGTGTGCATTGAAGGCTTTTGAAATAGCAAGATCAGATTTCTGTTGAATCAGGCTGTTTTAAGAGCCTTTTTTAAAACAAATAAGGGAAAGAGCTAGCGTCCGAAGTCAACTTTAAGAATTAAGAATACTTTAATTAAATGTAAGGATATTAACGTATATAGTAATAGACTTGGGTACTGTTTTTGAACGCAGCAAAATGTTCTATTTTTCACGATCATAATTAAGAGGAACTGAAAAGGGTATGTCGAGCTCTTTGATTTGGCGAACTGAGCAAGCTAATGGCAATATTACAGAATACGGCTGTTAAGTGCTATTTTGTCAGGATGCATCACCTGTGTTGAGTAATATTTTGATAGATTAAAAGCAATTCTCAGTTACAATTACTCAATATTTCAATATAAGGTATTAAATTACATTCATCCTTAAACGAAAATCAATGGCAATCCGAGCACATGCCATTTTAGAATCACCTTTTTGTTGCATTCCTAGTTTTGTATTATAAGTAAATGTAAAATAGGACTTGCGTGTTTTCGTCAATAGTTTAAGAAAATCACGACGGCAACGGCAACGAGAACGCCGCCAAACAAAAGACTGCGTTGCCGTCCTCTGCAAAACAACAACGTGAAATGACCAAATCATTTCGCGTTGTCTGGAGAACGTGAACCACGACGGGTAATTTTATTAAAGTCTATTTCAAATTTATAGCTGTGTCCCATATTCAGTTTCGTGGTAGCTTTGACAGTGAAAAACAAAGTAAATATGACTTTAGGGTATCACGAGATTCGTAGGTAAAATGAATATAAAGTCTTTTCAGTTTTAATCGACGTTGTCCTCGGCGTCGCCGTCGTAGTTTCTTAAACTCCCTAAATGTAACTTTGCCTAGACACGAAACGAAATTCGGGGCATGGAGAAAACTTGTGTCGGATAGTGGAATCAAAACCAATCGTTGTAATAGAATTTGCAAGAGGGTCCACGAGAGCTTTTGCTTGCGTTTTATACAGATTCGTTTTTCCGTATGATCACTGAACCATTTCCGGGTGGTTGTTTTTTTATTGATCATTCTACTATGCATACGTCCGGTCCATTTTATGGGGCTCTGATAATCACATGAAAGTAGTTCTTTTTCATTTTAAAAACTAGTCTCTTTTAAGCAATTAGTCGTGTCAGCATTGAACAAAAATACTTGATTCCGATTGGCTCTCTGAACGGATTTCCTTTGTCAATAATAGAATTGGGCAGATGTCCTCGAATGGGTTCGTTTCCAATTGACATGATGGCAACAAAAGGGGTCGTTACCCAAACTCCTGGGCCGCATAACGGGGTTCTAAGCCCAGACAAAACTTTGTCAAATGCTAAAGCTGTATCCACACGAGCAATTTTTATGTGACAATTTTTATGTACAAATACGTTTTATCGTGTAGATGGCACAGCACGTATTCGTCAGCAGTTCAACGTTTAGTGCGCAAGTAATGACTTTGGACAGCAGAGATACACAGAAACAAGGCGAGGCTACGTAGTCGTATGCCCTGCTAGAAACACCCTTGATTTTAGCTTTAAGCGCCTATAACTCAAAAACGAGCTCGGTGACCCCTATTTTTTATTATCGAATTATGATAAGCATGATGAGATGCAACTTTTTGCAAAGTTTAAAAAATTCTGTGGAGTTAGTTCAGAGCCTCTTTAAAATTTCGAAAATTTAAGGTGGCTCTGAACCCACTCCACAGATTTTTTTTAAAAAAATGGCATCTTGTCATATTTATTTTAATTCGATAATAAAAAAATAGTGGTCACCGAGCTTGTTTTTGGCTTAAAGCGCTTGAACCTAAAATTGAGGTGTTTTTAGCAGGTCATATTGTTGCTATGGTAACCTGTTATGTAAAATAGATGATTGCAACTTGTTTACCAATGATTGGGAATTTATATGATACCATGATTGTAGCATTACTTGTTAAACAGTGCCAGTATTCATCCTTCAAAGTATAGCTGTTAAAAAAATACTAGAAACTGTTGCCAGCCTCAAGTTAAACAAAAGCTGAAAAGACAACTTTCGTTGGCTTGATAGAGAATTGCACCTGTCTGTTTCAGATCTAGATCCGCAGCTAATAAAATACTTGTTATTAATAAGGTTGCTCTTAAAACAGGCCGACACATGTTTAATTGAGTTTTTTTTTGGACGGTTGATGTAAAGTTTCAACTCACACGCATCGCCCCGTCACTGGAGGATTCTTAAAATAACGGATGCCGGATGGTATAGACGCCATTGTTGTTGACAGTTTAAAGTTCGTTGTTCCAGTAGACCGTTGACGCTCTTTGTCAGCTGGTCACGTGCTATGACTAGGGCCCAACGCTTAAAACGACAACTTTGCAAGCTCGCAAGGGCGGTCAGTTCACCTGTAGCGACTGAAAAAATATAAAAAGTTTCACTAATTGCATGCCCGCAGTTTGTTTAGAAGCGAACACTTTTGTTTCTTTCTTGCCCTCATTTTGACCAGCAGAGGGAACAAGTGACCCTCGCTCAAAAGTCTTTTCACAGTTTTTCACGTCACTAAAACCTTGCATTTGACTATCAAGTTCTTTTTGCATTTTGTCCAGCAGAAAGCTGAGATTTTATCGATTAGATATATTCACTGGAGCTTTAATATAAGCCCACTCCTAGACCTCCTACCTTAACCGGCTACCATCATTTGTTGGCTGACAGTTAAACTATAGCATCCATCGGATCCTAAACGCCTACGCACAGAAGCACTTCGCATTTGACTGGTTGCGCGCAAGATAATTTCCATCAGTCCTTTGACGTTTTTTAAAGTACAGCTTTACTCATTCCAACTACTACGCAGTTAGCACAAATTAAAGCTTCAACATGATTCAAAAGCTGCACTATGCATTTGTAGCGCATCTGAAACTTGCAGCCATTCAAGCCATTCAGATGTTCAGCTCCATTAATAATAGATGAAATCTCAGGCGGGATTTTATTGGAACCTCTTGTGAATTAATTCAAGCATCTGTATAGAGTTTATTTTTCTTCAGTTTTCGCCTAATTGACGCCTACATAAACAACGGTGTTATTGTTAGTCATTGTCTGGACTTTTCTAAGTATATCGTTGCTGCAGGCACACACAGTGGACCTTACACCGACTTTTATTATGTAATATCAAACACGAAAGGCCGTGTTTGACCACATTTCCAAAGGCCGAGAAGAAAGTTGAAAATACGACGCGCAGCGGAGCATATATTTTGACGAATATGGTCAACTGATCTTGAGTGTTTGATGTATCTTCTCAATCCGGCGCGAAACTAAAGCTAAGGAGAAAACGGAGAAATCGTAAAAATCTATACTAATTAAGATCATACTGATCCAAACACCGTCACGGTCAGAAATAAATGCACACCAAGCTGGCCAAATCCAGTACACTAAAAAAGAAAACACACCAAGCTCCTGAATGATTATAACAGAGACCTGACGATGCTCAGGTGATGACAGAAGCTGGTAGACTTCACGTGCGACCCATACAGAACAACAGCCTCGTCCGTTTTACTGTTATTCAAGCTTGCTGAAACTTAAAAAGCTGAAATGCAATCCTATCGACATCATCAACTCAGCAACAGTTCGTTTCATTAATTTTAGAATTGAAAGCGCTAAAATTAACCCGCGACCGTATTCAATTCCGTCTCAATTTCACACTCGCCGCGGGCTAGCTAGTTAATGCGCAGATAAACCCGAAACAAGCTGCACACTTTGTGAATGAAAATCGGAAGTGTTATTGAATCATCTTGGTACCTGCTACTCCTAGATAATAAATTTAAGGCTAGGTTAATTTACTTCCTGGTTTTCAACACGAAAGCCAGTTTTGGTTGTTAACTTCTCTACTATCATCAAACAAAAACTCGCAAATTTAATTGTCGTCAAACCAGTCGAGAAGTTAATCGTCGCAAGTTTTCTTCAAAGAGAGTTTTTAATGACCCGATGCAATTTCGGACAGGCCATTGTTTGTTGAAGAAAAGCTACTGACAATTGATACTATGTTGTTCTTGACTGAAATTTACTGATGTTCTAGCTGTATGAAAAGGAGTGTTGTCAGAATGTAAGGTTAATTAATACAAGCACATATTTAACAGTGCTGAATTAATTGTTTTCTTGATCAGATATAGCGCGGTTTTTAATTCTGGGTCATCAGCGAAGCCGGTTGACTGTACAGACGACTGTCGCAATTGTTCGCGCGAAGTGAACGTTATTCTGAATCCGTTTTTATAACAGGGCTTGTATGGTTTGGTCGGCTAATATTATATAACAGGTCCATCACTGATCACTGAATCGGCGAACGTCTTAAGCCAAAGTATAGAGTTCGATCACGACCGTAACATAAGCTTCCAGGTTACCCGGCTAAGCCTTTGCTGCTAATACCCTTATACTACACTAATATAAAAACAGAAAAGATGTATTGTATTTCGTCGGTACAAAACTAGTGTTTGTCATTGAGGAAAAAAGAATATATGCATCTGAAAACGGCCATCTGTTTCTGAGGAACTCATATGCAAATTATAATAGGTAAAAAAGAATCTTAATGAGACTGGAAATTCGTGCAGCTGCTAAGATCGGCTAGTTTTTCTTCACCGTCTTGTAGTTGAGAAACAGGATTGGTTTGAATGAGCCGTCTTCAACTTAAAAGAAGTGTAGTTGTCAGGCCTGTGATTTAGTGTTTGGTTTACTATTGTGGCTGTTTCTTCCGGCTTTCACGAAATGCTATTTCTCGTGTGAAGAAAAAGATAAACGTATTTAAACCGTAGCTTTTTATAGTTAACTTTGTACCTAATTGTGGCGGCTTGTAATTTCCAACTTATTTTCTGTTCAAAAGATATAGCTAAAGATATTCTTGTTTCGGGACCATTAAAACAACACTGCGAATTGTCTTAATAATACGTCTGGGGTTAGTCGCATCTCCATACGAATAGGCACAAATGACTTCTTTTGGATTGAAGGATATTCCTCCAAAGGTTATTTCATTGTGTTCCCAGGAATATTTTCCGTCCGGTCGACTGGATAATTTAATCATACGCCGTCTACGTGATAAAAAGTGTTATAACTAAGGAACAGACCAGAAAAATGATTACGAGCGATTTCGCTACACGAAATAACCAATTTAAACTCACTTCTATTGCTATCAAAAAGCCCGCGCAGTTTGTCTGTTCAAAAGGCATGACACAAGCTTTAATATTCAAATGAGTGGTATTTCGTTTTCGACCAGCCTTTTGAGACAATCCATTCTTTTGTGGTTATCCTGGTGATATTAGATTTGGATTTGCATTAGTACCTCGTTAAGTATTCCGCGGAAAACAGTAGTTAATGTTTTTCGTTTTTTAATCCCTGGCTTAATGAAAGTTTTGATCCAAGCTGGCCTGTTAGAAAGTTTGGTTTTTCATCCCAACTGCATGCATTAGGGAAGTCATATGAAATTGCCAAAATTTCATTCGCCGTCAATCATTCTGAAGCCTGTGACGTCATTCGGGCTAAAAGACCAGTTCCTTCGAGCCGCTTGCAAATCATGTAGATATGTTTACACTCGATATATGGAATAACAACTGTTCGTTTGGGTAAAAGGTTTTGGTCTCTTCTCTCTTCCAGTCTGTAGGCCTACTATCGGACGCCTTGGCAATACAGACGGCCATGGCTGTGGCGATAGCAAACGGAGGAACGCAGCGGCCGCAACGTCCACAAAGATGTAGTACAGGCGCTGGGCCTAAATTCAAACTCATTCACGAAGGAGATATTCAAGTTTGTCGCTTAAACCACAGCCGAACTTTGATCAGTAAAGTGTTAAGTTCCAAATTCCTGAGGAGATGGGAAGCACATCATGTTTATTTGGGAGATTTCCAGATGTATTCTGCCACGGTAAGTGAAGGTAGCGGTTTAGTTTGTACTTTTTTGCGAATAAAATATTTAATCGCCAACAGCCGCCTGCGCGAGCTTGTCTAATCAGGCGTCCGCCATTTTCTTATCTCAATATCGGCTTGAACGAACAGCAGTCATTATGGAAGGGCTTGCGATGGCCGCGGAACAGCGCAGTGCTAGAAAAATTAACAAGAATGCAAGACATTGAAATTTCACTTGACCTATTAGGTTACAGAGCTATGACTGTACGCGTAAGCCATGAAATCAGCCAAAAAAGGTTATTGCCCTTATATAAGAAAGTGAAGGGTTTCCACTTGGATTTAGTTTTACTGAAAGGCCCGCCAAAAGAGCTTAGTGATTATTTTTAATTGTAAAAGGGCATAAAGAGTGAGGCAATGGGCTTAGCTTTTCGTGGAATCTATTTTCCGTTCAACTATCTGACGTTGCGATCGTCCAATGTATAAAGCCCACTGAACTTCCTTTATGGCAGCAAAAAACACTTGTTATTGACGTATATAATTCATCGCTTTGTCGCACGAAAAGAAATTTGTTAGCTTTTAAAAGGGTTCTTCCTTAGCTACAGTGTATAATGATTCAGGGATAGATTTCGAATTAATTTCGCTATGAACTGACAAGTATCTTGTTCAAGAGCTCTGGACTGGTGTGGTCTTGGCAATATACTACAAGCTTAATAATTGTGTGAAGGTTTAAGTGGAACGTAGTGCAAAGCTTAATTTTCAAATTTCGATACCGAGATCGTGAAAGTTATGCAATCGCTCTATCAGTTCATTTTGTATTGAAAACGTGAGTGAACCTCATAGTGGCGAGTGTGATCAGTTTGAAGTTTGTTTTGGTTACACCATTTCCTTTTAAATGGATTCAATATACATAAAGCTATTTTGTGAATTTTGAACAACCGCACTCCAATATTAAACTGGATTAAAATTTCTATTTTCTTTGAATCATACATTAAAATGTCTTAAAACTGGACAGCATGGTGTGCTTCAGGCTGGGTACCAACATGCCGTCAAATGTCATTGTGATCCACAGAAATTATTGCAAATGAAAATAGAATCATTCATCGTTTAGGCAGTGAGGTAAAATCAGCCAAGGAGATCTCAGGTTAATTGCCACACAAAACAGTTTGTTGACTTGTTTTACAAACTGACTTATAGCTATATCTATAAATAGAAAATGGCCCAGTTTGTCGTCAAACCTGCTATAGCAAATTTTGGATGGACCAGTCATCCTTGGTGTTATTCCATCTGTTCAACCTTTATGTAGCCTGCAGTCAGATGCTCTTTCTTTCCAAACAGAAAAAGTTTGTGAAAGTCAACTTTCCCTTCTACTGATCTTTTATGCTCTGACACATGACACTCATGCAGGAAAAACATAAGATAGATGAAGGTTATTTGGCCACATTTTGATGGAATTTTGGCCTGGGTATATGCACATGTAGATGAATTATGGATTAGAGTCCAGGGCTTGAAAAAAAGTGCTGTCCGGTTGTTTGGGACAAGTAGGCTCTCCTTCTGCGCTACTTGTCCCAAAGGCAAGCTGGAATTCAAGTTTCTTTTGAACACTGGCCTCAAGCTCCTTTCCGTAGGTTATCATAATGTAGTTTACAATGTAACAGTTAAGTGATGCAACTTTTTCCTCTGGGTTTATTTTTTATTTGGTAAAGCGTATATATGCTAGTGAATGTATGTAATATATTGACACCTACTATTGATTTTCTCAATTTGGTTAAAAAAGTGTACATTTAAAGAACCCACTTTGTTGGTCAATTCATTTCGGGGTTAAAACATTGCTACATATAGTATGATTAATATCTGATCTAGATCAAGTGAGCAATGTTTGGCTTCAGTGTTTTTTATTACACTCATTTTAAGTTTTTCATTAATTGAGATTGTCTTATTTCTTGATTCCATGATTGTTCTGGAATTACTATAAATGTAATTACAGCTATTTCTGATTAACACCAGGATTATTGATTGACCCTCCTGTATTGGCTTTATGTCAAGCTGCATTTATTACGTCAATAAGGTTTCACCCACTGAGCCAAGATAAAGGACTCTTTTGTATTTGTTTTTGGCAATATTTACATGTAGTGTTGGACACAGTTATAAGATCTAAGGATTATTCAACTTTGGATGTTGTTTTTTTTTTCTAATCTTATTACTTGCATTTTATTGTCAGTATCTTGCACAATATCATATGCATGTTCCCTTTTAAGTTATTCTTATATCTTGTGTGGGATTTTATTTGCTGGCAGTGTTAATTTTTCATTTTTTTTAAGAACTACAGCAGTTAGAGAGATCATTTATGGCTTCACAGTGAAGCTGATAATTGTACATGTACATGTTGGCTATTGCAGGTGCTAACTGAAATATAGACTGAATTAATGTGAATTCAGAATTTTGCAAATTCTAAAAACAAGTGATATTTATCACTGTTTCATTAACAAGCGTGCAATTGTTGTTTTATAACATACTGTATATGTATGTTGTCGTATTATTTTACCCTAGGGTAGAATACATGTAATGCGATCAAAAATCAGGTGTTTTTAGGAAGCTATTATTCTTCTAGAATATTGTTGGAAAGAGCTTGGATCTTCAGAAGCGGGTTTGATATTCTTCAGAGGTGTTCAGCCTGGAAATCTTCAGAAATCTTTAGGTAGACTTTAGTAAAGCTTTTGTCTGGTTTCTGGCAGCCAAAAGGTTTAGAAAAATGCTTTTTTCTAAACCAATCTGAACTTAGTAATTTTTGTCTTTATATTATTTTACAAGAAATGTAGTGGTTGTTGTGAATTTTGAAAGAAGTTGCTTGTTATCAGGCAAGACTGCTATTGATACTGTTCAGGAAGATGTGATATTTACTGATGCCTTGACTACGGAATGTTCTGCGTAACAGCATGATAATAGAAGTGCACATTTTAAAAGATTATAGTGCAAACAGGACTCTATTAAGGATTGCTGGTAGCATGAAGAATCAATTGTAATATTCAGCTTGAAGGGCAAATTATGTATGTTGTACAACTGTACATTTAAGTTTTATGCTCATGTTTATGAATAATCTCAAATGTTTGGAGAATAAAAGTAAGTTTTCTTAAATGTGCAGGTTGTTTAATACAATCTGATATCTGTATCACAAAGCTTGCTGTTTGGAAGTTTTATTTACTTGAGCAAAATTATTTTTTGTATTTTCTAAAAGTGTAGCAACTAAATTGGTGGATTACTGGGTCAGGGCAAGCAACTTAAAAAGTATAACTATTGTGTGTTAAATAACCTGATTATTTGTTTTTATTTTGTTCAATAAGCTTACTTGTGACATACGAATTGATATTACCGTACGAAGCCCAAGCAAATGCTCAGAGCATCTAGTTTAACCAACGCTTTCCAGTGAAATTTGCCCAGAAAACTCCCGCGAAATCAGCTGGTTTTTACCGATCATTTTTCAGCGTAATTTGCCCAGAAAATTCCCGCAATATTCCTGCAAAATTTGCCTTTTTTTTCGCGACCTACCAGAAGCCCTGCTGGGTTTTCTAAATACACTGACAAAACAGTAGTACATTGATTTGAAGATACATGTACACTTGTTTAGAATCTAAACAATAAGATCTACATTCTAGTTCTGAAACTTTGGGACTTCAAGGGAAATTCGCTTGTGATTGGCTGAAGGTTATGTTTATCGTGGTATTAGTAATAGTAATTGGACCAAGTGGAGTACAATTCAGGGAATAATCACACAAGTAATTTCAAAATTGGAGGAGCACGAAGCGTGAAACTGACTTGAAATTACGAGCATGATTACTCCCTTAATCATATTTAGAACAAAATTCTCAATCGTGATTGGTTCTCCGCGCCTATTTGTCATGTAATCGGCGAGCGATCACGTGGGTGTCCAATTACAGGTGTCCGATTTGAACTTTTTGTAATCGGACACCTGTAATTGGATACCCACATGATTTTCACGTCAATTACACATGCTTTAATGGTTTCCTCAGCAAAGTTTTCTACAGTTTTCAAAACTTAGGCAAAGCGCTACAGACGTTTTCGCTCAAAAGAAGTTCTCAAAAGACATTTTTAATTTCGAAATTTGTTATAGATACGATTAATTAGTAATTGGACCTTGTGTCGTACAATTCAGGGAGTAATCGTGCTCATAATTTCAAATCGGCCTTGCGCTTTGCGCTCATCCGATTTTGAAATTACTCGCTCGATTACTCCCTGAATTGTACTCCACTTGGTCCAATTACTATTACTAATTATATGACACAAGGTCCAATTACTGATTAATTGTATCTATATCGGAATTACAAAGTTTTTTGAGAACTTCTTTTGAGCAAAAACGTCTGTAGCACTTTTCAAAAGTTTTGAAAACTGCAGGAAACATTGCAAAGGAAACCATTAAAGCCTGTGCAATTGGCATGTGAATCACACAGGTATCCAGTTACAAAAAGTTCAAATTGGATACCTGTAGTTGGACACCCACATGATTGCGCGCCAGTTACATGACAAATAGGCATGCAGCCTGCATAGCAGTCATTTCCTTTCCTTTCCGGCGGAGAGCGAACAAGCGAGCGAAAAAGCGGGCAAGCACCTGGGCTGAGCAAAAAATTGGGGAGAAGTGGGAAGGGGGTGAGGCGACGGAAGGAACCCCCTCCCCCTCCTCGCTCTGAACTCCCTCCCCACTTCTCCCCAAGTTTTTGCTCAGCCCAGGTGCTTGCCCGCTTTTTCGCTTGCTTAAATTCGCCCGCTCTTTCTCCCGCTTTTTCGCTCTCCGCCTGGAAAAGGAAAGGAAAGGAAACGGCTGCTACGCAGGCTAATAGGCATGTGGAGAACCAATCACAATCAAGAGTTTTGTTATACTGTAGATACAATTTAACACAGAAAAGCACATTTTATTGCTTTACATGCAGTTATGTGAGCTGTTATCACATAACATACAAAGAAGCCAAAGCTGAGTGCTCTATACATGTATTGTACTGAAATAAAACACTCTGACAGTTTTTTGAAAATGTTTTTCAAAACTTTTGCCCACAGCTCTAGCTTCCCTCATTTATGTTTCTGTTGTTTTCTCAAATGCCTATTGTGTTTTACTACAGGATAATGCACAGATATAAATGTAGAAATGTATCTCTGGTTCCTTTGTCTGTAATACGCATGTACTTAACACCAAGCAAAGACTTGTCTGGAAAATGCTGTATTGTTAATGTACTTTTAACATTCTGTTAAATACATGAAGATCAGTAGAAATAATTTCATAGGTCTACTCACTGACAAACGTGCCAAGTAGTTTCATTATTAACATGATCTGCACAACTGTCTACACGTACAACTGTCTGTACATTCATGTTCAACCGTAAAAGCAATTTTGACATTTTTTTTTCATAAAGATCAGGTCTTACCTTGCATTTGGAGCCAGCAACTTGACAAGTTTAGGTTTTTTTATGTTTGGTCTCTTTGCTTTCTATTATTGTATCAGGTATGTACACTACATGTGCAATGCAAAAAGGTTTAGCAAAGTTTCAAAGCTGTTTCAGTTTGGGTTATCATAGGTCAATAAAGATTAAGGGGAAAAAATCTATTTCTTCATTAGGGTCAATGAAATTGGTTTTCTGTTAGGGAAATATGCAAGTTCCAAGCAGAAATTTGCTACCTGCAATACTACTATTACATGTATCATGATAACTATTTTCTCAGGTAGATTTTCTTTTTTGCTGTGTTGCGAACCTTCTCACTAAATTGCTTAAGTTACTAGTACATGTATGTGGAATAAAGGACAATAACAACTGTTCAACCACTTTTTCTGTACACGACATTTGCAATGTTGGTTTAACTACATTTTGGTTTGTAAACAATCTTAAAAATTAAAAAGGATTTCTGGCAGCCCAAAATAAACATAATGGGCTTGAAAGCTTCATTCCTATTTAATCAACAATTTCTTAAGGCTATTGTTGCAATGGGAAACAATTTAAAACTTGAGATATGTCTTTAACAGGCAGATTGCAATATTTGTGTAATTGTTAGGCCTTTGTTACATTTGGAGTAATGGCTATTTCAAGTACATCTCTGTAAGGTGAAAGAAACACAGTAGTTGTTCAAACAGGTGGAGGGCACTGAATTCTTTGGGGAGGCTTATACATTTGTACAGCAGCTTTATTAGAGTTACATATACAGTGGAATTCCGATTTCTCGAACCCTCATTTTTTCGAACCTCCCAATAACTTGAACCAAAAGTTGTTTCGCCTCCTCAGTCAAACACTGCAATTTTACCCCCGATTTCTCGAACTCTCCGATTTTTCGAACCAATTTTCGTTTCCCTTGGAGGTTAGAAAAATTGGGATTCCGCTGTATAACAATATGAAATCTGTGTGTAATTGAAACTAGAACTTATTAAATTGTAGTTCTAAACATGATTCACCCCTACAAATCAAATGTGAAAATTTCATCATGGGTTGTACAGTAGGTTTTTGAGCAATCCTCGATCAAAGACTAACTTTTACAACCTTGGACAAGAATTGAATTGCACATGCCCTTTATTCAAGCACGCGCTTATGTGACTCCCCTTGTCTATGGTACATGTAATAATATTTATTACAAGGCAGCACATTTCTTTGTGTTTCAGTACTATTTCTTGTTTCAATCTGCGTCATTTTTGTGCTGCTTACTTATACTGTATGGCTTTGAACAAAAATGTAGTTCCCTGTGGCTTATTATAATTATACCAAGTACAGATTTTTTTCTGTGCGTTATTGGATTACACAGAAGTTCTTGTTGTGTAATCTCTTTTATTGGAAATCAATTATTTACAATCTTATTTTGACTTGAAGAGAGCTTCCAAAGTTCTGCAGGGGCAAAGTCCCATGTTGACTGTCAAGGTTATTGGAGTAAGATGAAGTTTTATTAATAAGGTGCTAACAAAAACAAGAGCCACATGTGGTACATGTATTATTTTCCACAGGGGAAGACATTTTCACTTAACCATGCTGTAGTAAACACTGCTATTCAGAGAACTAATCCAGTCTGTCTACATTTTAATTCATTGGCATAGAGATGGAAACATCTAAATGTAAAGGTGGTGATAGTGTCATGTGTACATGTCAACTCTGGCTCTCTCTCTGTACATCCTTTCTGTTTTATTAATAATGTGTATATTTAGTATTTTGTTTTTTGGGGGTCGTGTCAGTTTTGCTTTGTTTTGTTTGTTTGTTGTTTTTTTTACTGGCTCATAGTACCTCTTATTTTGTACAGAACTACATATTTTTGACCATGTAGAATTTTTGTTGGCAGCATGTTAGGTCATTTACTCTTTGGTCTCTTTACTTATCGTATCATGGATGAAATAATTTTATAACTTGCAGTACTTTCAATAGGACCAGTCACCTGCCGGAGCTCCAGCGGGTATTCTGTTGAAAGCTGGTGGGTATATTTAACTTTTAAAATTCTTCAGGGAGAAATTCTCCTGGGCTTCTCATATTACTCCGGCAGGTGCTGTTTTGAGATAGCCACCTACTTCAAGTCTTATTGAAAGCACTGAACTTGGCCAGTTGGGGATTATACATGTATGATTATTGATATGATTATAATTCTGCATGCAACTGTTTGGCACTTGTGGAAAGTTTTTCTCTGTCCCTCCATTTTCCGAAACACCACCATGTTAAAAAGTCTGTGGTATCTGGTTTTACATCCCCAACAACGATAGTGTCTTCATGTACTAAAATAGGAAATTTTGAAATACGTTTTTCATATACTGCTTTTCAATTAAGCTATAAAACATCATAATAAATCAAATTTATTTCATTTTAAACGATAGGGGGGCTTATATCTTGGGTGATTAAATCGGAGGGCTTATACATGTAATAGGAACTACATGTAATATTTTGTTTACAGTTAGATAAGCCTGTAACTGGGGGCGGGTTGGTTTATATGCAACAGGGCTTTTAAGTGGCAGTTTACAGTATGGGGAAAAGAAACAAATAATGAAAATGGCTTTCTTCTACATGTAGTTGTATGCTATGCTGTACATGTACAGGGCTGTCATCTAAGTTTTGAGTCACTTGTAACCTTGATCTCTACACCTGTAACAAACTTGTTATTTTTGGGGTGAATTGTGCAGAGAACAAGCAAGTTCACCCGTGACATCAAGGGCCCACCAAACATGCTCAGCCATAGCAAGTGTTATGGGTTACAGCCATTGTTGACAGCCCTGCATGTACATTGAATATGGCATATACAGCATAGCAAAAACTGAAATAAAGCCATTTTTATTTTATGTGCTAGATTTTTTTCACAAAATGTTATGATTTTTGTTTGGCTACCAGGAAACCATTGTTCGATAAATTTCTAAGTTAATGCTAGTGTAATTTACCCTGTTTGCCCATGGGCACTATAATGCAATACTGGGGACTTTACAATTTGGCATGGAGACCTCGCACCATGTGGTCATAACTTAAGGACTGCTACTTGTACTTGTCCTATGCTTGGCTAACAGAGTTTCTGAAATAAAAACAGCCATCAGTAGTACATTTACATTCATCTGAAGTCCACATTGGTGAATAAATTCTTATAATTTTCAAAGAAAGAAGCTTACTTCATGTATCTGTACATGTACACATGTACAGTATATTGTTACTAAGCTTAAAATTCTTTCCTTGCCTTGCAACTGTTGGTTCAAAACTGCATCAAGAACTGTGTTTTTTGTGTTTATGTTGCTATTGCTGAGACATTGTTTTACTATGTTGCGGAACCTCTTCTTTGCAAGCTTATATATAATTAAAAACATACAGGAGCAAACTTGATCCCACCTTTATGCCAGACTTGATACAATAAATAGGTGTGATCTTACAGAATTTTGTGGTACTAAAAGTACAAATCACAGTGCGAATAATGATGGTGTTGTCAGAGGTTACCAGCCTTTGAAAATCTAGAACAATTTGCGGTGAAATTAATTTTATCAAAATGTTCTTTTTTATTATTGTGCATGCAATCTTTTGGCAATCCATAGATCGATCAAATTGAATGTGACTCATTTACATTTTTATTTATTTGTTCCACACACAGGCATGGGATTGATTCTTGTCTAAAAGATATTATTTTGTAAATTCACCTTGCTTTGTATTCATTACTTTAAGTCAAACTTCAATCAGTGTTCCAGGTCTTGAAGCTGAAATAATTTGAAAAAAGTCATAAAAAGGCATTTTTGTTTTTGTCTTATGAATTTTGTTTTTTGGACAAAAGGCAGCTGATGAATGACAGATGTGTTTTTAAATTTCATTTAAAACATTTATTTTTCAATCTCATTATTTTTATTTCCCCCGAATTTAAAATTGTGTTAACTATCAACACAATTTTCATGTTAATCTGCAGTGTGCTTGGTGCTATTACAACTTTATGTGGATGATTTCAATCAAAAACATTTATTTTAAACCTATAAAAATCATTAGTTATCTCACCTAATCTTTAAGGTTTGAATTATTCCCAAGGTACACAAAGTGAGTATTTTATTGGAAGAGCATTTTTACAAATATGCAAATTATTCTAGAATTTTGAAAGGTTGGTAACCTCTGACAATCAGTTATTTCAGATAACAAAAGCTGGATCTTTTCCAGAAAGTATAATAATATTTGTTGTATGTATAATGGTGTGGTTTAAAGTTGGTTTCGGTGTAAGACCTATAAAGCAATTTTCTTTTCATTTTTGTTGTTTAGGGATATTATGATTATAATGACTATAAGATTGATTTGAAAGATGTCAAATACAAAGTCGGATGTCATTAAAGATGGAAGTTAAGGAAAAATACTATCTTGACATATCCGCTGACACACTACCGACATAGCTGCCTGTTTAACTTTTAACTTTAATTTACTTTTAATCCTTAATTACATTTTCACATTGTGCTTACATGCATGTTGGAAGGAGTGATCAAATGACAATATTCTTGACAGATTAAATTAATAGTTTATTTCGTTTATGTATCTAGTGTGTAGGGTTTATGGAATGTCCGTTATCATATCAAGAAATACTGGATGCATATACTGTGAACAGGTGGGATACAGGCCAGCACTTCTGCATTAGGGTAACAGTTCCAGATGGATCAGTATTACTAAAGGTGAACGCTGTTTACACTTGTTATGTTATCTTCTTTGTGAGAATTAACAATAATATTAATTCTGCTCTTTTGCATTTTGATATGTTGATTGGCATGCGAAATTGAAACAAGAATCATGAAGCAGGGAATGGTATACTGCGAAACAATGTTGGGACACTTACATTATGTACATATATACTATACAATGTACATGTACAGAACTTACTACATGAAATCAATTATTGAAGGTGGTATCCTTACATTCAAGTTCATAACCAAATGGTTACATTTGGCTGAATAATTAGGCCAGCAAACATTGCTGTTCATTTTATCATGTTTGTGGCAACATCAAGATGTTTAGCAATAATTTTGATAAAGTTACCCAAATTATTTTTATGTATGGGTATGTATGTATGGGTATAGCAAAACTCAGCAGTTATTGTGTTGTTCTTAAGTGTATTAGACAAAGTACAGCCGAGAGGTTGTCATTACAAAAGTATAAAAAGTGTACACGGCAATGTCAAAAGGTGTCATGGGTAATGGTGTTTCATAGTTGCTTGATTGAAGCTCAAGGTGTTCCAGTGTAATAGAAGGAAACAGCACAAACACATGTACACTTCATACATGCTTTCATCTTCCTTGCTTGCAGAACTAATGTGAACCTGAATCAAGCAATACCAAACTTTTGCTACCCATAATATCAATTGTACATTTAATATGCTTTTGTGGGGAACAACATTTGTTGAAACAGCTTTATAAACTATTGTATTTATGTCTGTTATCAGTACTGTATATTCCCAGAGTATTTTAGTCAAGTGAATTACCTTTTCCCTTTTAGGCATCCAATGCATATTTGAGAGATCAATGGCTTCACTCATTAAAATGGAAGGTATGATCTCTCTTTTATATTATAAAGAACTTTTTGTTATTTACGAGAGACGACGGCAAACAATACATAGTTTTTTTGAAATATTAATTTAAAGTATGCATATTTATTTTCGTTATGAAAAAGATGTACATTCTGTTGTCATAAGCATACATGTAGGACAACGAAAAAAGCTAAGTCCCTGATGGAAATCAAACTCATGACTTAAATCTGCATACTTGTCAAATGCCCTAACCAAATGTTGTAGGCTAATTCAGAAGCGTGCAGTGTAATAATTTAACAACTGAAATGTAAGATACATCTTGTCTTTATTTACAGGTTAACCTGTTAAGATACAAAAGACTTATATCAAAATCCAGTGATCCTGAAGGCCTAACAAGGGAGCTCAGGGTATGCACTGAAATGATTTGTTATCAGCAGGAAACTACATTAACCAACTACCTAGCCTTAACAGGATCAGGCAATTAATCAATCTTTGTGCCATAATTCATCCACTGAGAGGAAAATGTCAAAGCTCCAGATGTGAAAAATCCATACTTAGTATAATTGTACCAACTGTGTGCTGTAGCCCTGCAGGGATCTGTGTTGTAGAGTGTCTGTGATTGGTTTTTGGTGGTTTTGAATTTAGGGTCTGAGCCACAGCCTACAGCAGGCACTGTATGGATTTTGAATTGTTGTATGGCTATGTCATCAATGTGGAATTTGTCAAGTCCAGTTGACCTTTTTTGCGTAAGCAAGGTGGGAAGGGGGAGGGAGGGGGGACAGGTGGGAGGGGTTACTAATTAAATGTGCAAAGAAAGCGCAAAAAGAGACAACTCTTTACCGTGCCAGATAAGCCAACTAGCCAGCCAGTCAATCCATCAGCTAGCTAGCCAGTCAGCCAGTTAGTCAATCCATCAGTCAGTCTGTCTGTCAGTCCATCAGTCCTTCAGTCAGTCAGTCCGTCAGTCAGTCAGTCAATCAGTCAGTCTGTCATCAATTGACCACCTACATGTAGACATATCATTAAGGGTATCATTAATGACTAATTGTTAGTTGTGAATGATAACCTGCTTGGGCATCATTCTTGCATCTTCCTATTCATGTAGTGTAAAAACTACATTGGTTTTTCACATGTTTCATTACCAGGAACTGGTTCTCTTCTCACTAACAACACCAATACAAGATGATGTAATATTCACAGTTCCATTGGAGATGGTCTCAGATATTCTCGCACATGTAAGTACATGCCACTCTTACAGTTGAAAAAAATAATTTGTTTGTATGTAAGAGTGATCGGTAGTAAATGCAGACTGTCTTTAAGTAGCCTGTGAATGACTGACATATTGTTTATTTTTGGAAAAAAAGGATGGAACATGACAAAATTTAATTTTTAAGTGACATTAATGTGTTTTTATTGCAGCATTTTATCTTATTTTCTGACGAGGAACAAGAAAATATTATAGTGGTGAGTATGGATGTCAGTTTATGTTTTACCACAGCCATAACAACAATAACAATAACATCTATTTCTTATAATGCGCAGTCTAACATGCTATAAAGATATGATCGAATGCGCATTACGACATTAAAATCTTAAAGTAATAAATGGCTAATCTAAATAATAGTAATTATAATAATAATTTACAATTTTCAGTATCGTAACCTTATTTAACTGTGCGCGTGTACCTATGATAAGAAACTCGGTCTTAGCATCGTTCAGCTGAAGTTTGTCCTGGACCATCTAAGTTCTTATGTCCCTGATGCAAGCTTGTAAAGCGTCAACAGCATCCGTCTCAGCAGCAGAACCATCTGGCTTAAATGAGATGTAGAGCTGCGTATCATCGGCATATGCATGAACATTAGGGAGATGGGATTCAACAACATCGTAGAGCTTACTTGCGTACAACGTGAAGAGCAAGGGACCTAAACATGATCCTTGAGGTACCCCTTGAGGCTGATCAAAGTCACCCGAATAGCTCCCGTTAATCGGGATTCTCTGTTTCCTGTCTGATAAATACGAGTTAAACCATTTGAGAGCGGTACCTGTAATTCCATACTTCACATACAGGCAATTCAGCAGCACTTGGTGGTCAATCGTGTCGAATGCTGCACTCATGTCTAACAATGGCTGTGAAGCTTGTGTGAACTCTTATTTTTTAACACCCAGTTTGCTGGGTCCAGGGTATTGTATAACAAGCTCAAACAATGGCTGTGTGGGAGAATAGGATATCAGAAATTCACTGGGTATCCTTTCAAAGATGTTGGTCACATTGTAGCCTGTTTAGGACTAGACCAGCCTGTAGAGGCTTCATGTTCACTGGTCATTGATGTCTTTTCTGTATCTTACTTTCCAGACACTTGCACCTGTTCTGGAATATATTCAGCCCTCCCCAGAAGTGTGTGCTTTCTTTGGCAAGGTAGGAATTTTGTTTGGTTCAGCTGATCATTCCTAAAGGATCTGTGCCACAAGTAGTTAGTGTTTTTGTGTCACTGTCAAATCTCTAGGAAATGTCAATATAATAGTATAATTAGGTAGAAAATAAAGTGCCAAGTGGTTGATCATAAACTGCATAGAAATATCTTTTTTAAAATAGGTAGATGTACCTTGAAAAAGACCTTTTGTATTCTGTGGATGACATGCAAAAAATAACAGGAAACTGTAATAAATTCCTTTAGTGTCAAAAATGGTGCTTTGTCATCCACATGTAGCTATAGTACAGCATAATTAGTAATAGTAATTGGACTGAGTGGAGTACAATTCAGGGAGTAATCGAGCGAGTAATTTCAAAATCCCTGAATTGTATGACACGAGGTCCAATTACTAATTAATCGTATCTATAACAAATTTCGAAATTAAAAATGTCTTTTGAGAACTTCTTTTGAGCGAAAACATCTGTAGCGCTTTTCCTAAGTTTTGAAAACTGTAGAAAACTTTGCTAAGGAAACCGTTAAAGCGCGACTAATTGACGTGAAAATCATGTGGGTATCCAATTACAGGTGTCCGATTACAAAAAGTTCAAATCGGACACCTGTAATTGGACACCCACGTGATCAGACGCCGATTATGTGAGAAATAGGCGCGAGGAGAACCAATCACGATCAAGAATTTTGTTATAGATATGATTATTGCTTAAATAGTACCATGTACAAAGAAAACTAATTAATCCTTCCAGAAAGGACTCACTTTTGTTATCTGTTTTACTTCAGCACTGCAAGGGTCAACTTTATAATAATGAAGTATTAGATGTCTTCTTACCTGCCGTACACAGAATTCTTAAACACAACATGGTGAGAATTTTCTCATATATGTACACCTGAAGTAGTATAGTACATGTAGGGTCTTGCTAAAAAGCAGGATTGCCACATAGGGAAATTGCTAGCATAGGGTTGTGATATACATTATTCTAACATTGTCAGGTTGTAAGAACTAACATGTTACAGAAAAACAATGTAGCAAGCATACCCTTGTACACAAACAAAAAAGAATGGCCAATTTTACAAGACCAGCTTAAGCTAGTACAGAAAAGGAAGAGCTCAGCACAGGCCCACACATTGGTCAATGTATTCAACAAACACACCATTCCAATGTTAAAACTCTATCTACAGTATTTCATGACATTATCTTATGACAGTTTTCCAGTCAAAGCAACAGGCCATAAAATTAAGTATGAGCATTGATTGAGTGGGAGGGTTGCAAAAAAATAATTAGTCCTTGGTAATTGCTGATAAAAAACATGTGTCCTTCTTAGGATTTCGGAAAATATCCACACCTCAGAATGTTCGTTCAAGATTATATTTATACATTGTTCTGTAAAGACGAAGATGCTGATGTTGTCAGAGAATTTGTTGAGAGGTGAGCAGCTTATACTCCCTAGTCATAAAAATTTTTCTTCCTTTTTAGATTCTTCTTTAGAAAGAGTCAATGGATAGGCTTGCTCCTTAGATGTGCTTGAAAAAGTCAACTTAATGATAACAATGACAAATACTGAGATGAAAACAGATTCGTGTAACCCCACATGTATAATTCCCCAATGATGACCTTTAACTATGGATACCCCAAATACATGTAGTATCCCTGGGGTTTTACACGTGTGTCTGGTACCAAACTCAAGAATTTCCTAATGATTGCTATCAGATTGCTTAGGTGCTGGACTTCAAATCTGGATGTTGCAAGTTTGCAGTCCTGCTATGACCACTTAGCTGTTTTTTATTTCTCTGTAGACCCTAGTTTAACTCCTCAGTCATGCTTGTACGTTGTAAATAGCCAGTTTGTCTGCCTCTGGCCTGTTGGGATTTTTAAGCCTATTACATGTACATGTATGTTTATTTGAAATATTTCTCTCTTTCTGTATAAGTTGCATGCCTGAGAACTATCTACGTAGTTGTAGCTAAGCACATCAACCTGATAGTAATGATATTTATTCATTGCCAGCGTTCACAGTCCTGGTGCTGCTTGTCCACATCCTAGAGTCCTTCCAAATCTAGTTGCTGTTGTTCTTTCTGCTGTATACTCCACATTTGATCAAAGTGACAAATTGTAAGTTTCATGTTTTAGTTTTGTGTTGTGTTTGTTTTATGTTTTGATCTCAAAGAGAAACTCTGCTGTTTGTGGTTTCATCACATCTTTTGTAGCTACAGTATTGTTTATAGAAATCACCATGCCTTTGGTGGTCAGTTGTAACTAATCAAAGATGAATTTTTTTAAAAAAAATTAAGACTTTAATCCTCTTTCTCAAGTGAAAGTATTTTTTTGACTGCCAATTTTAAGTTACAGTTTCCAATTCAAATGTGAAGGACTAAACGTTGTTGTAGTAAACTCAGTTTGAAAGGAATAGTTTTAAAATGACACGTGTTTTGGGGAACAAGACCTTTATAATTAACGAGTATAGCACTGTCTAAATTTATACTGTGTAGTTACACAATTGGCCAATATAATTATAGTTTGTTGGTATAGTTGATGGACCTTTGTTTAGCTGCAGGTTGCTTCCACTTCAAACTGCAGGCAGTAATATGACTGAACCTTTTTTGTTTCTTACTTCATTAAAAAGGCTTGTCAAATATGAAGAAATCAACACAAAATTCTTGCTCTGCTTCATGACAGTGATGGATACCATGTAAGTACATTGTATTTACTAACTCTTACATGCCCCTGCAACTCAATATATTTTGCCTTACATATTCCTATACTCGCTTCTTTTTCATGCTAGTGCTAAAAATTCAATAATTTATTGGTACACCAAGAAAGCAACTACCATTTAAATTTTCCTTCTTTCCCGTCAAGCATCTGCTTGGCAATATTGATAATAGTAATGACAACTATAAATCACAATTGTGTTTTACCAACTGTACCGTTAACACCTTATTGGTGTGATACTCAATTTCAGTGCCCAGTTTGAAGACTGGAGACCGAACCTGTCAACATTACTTCAACCAATTCCTTTCCCCAAAGAGTAAGTAATGAAAATAATGTTGTTGTACATGTGTGGAGGCATGTGCGGCCTTGTGGTTAGTGCGCTCGACTCCGGAGCGAGCGCTCCGGGTTTGAGCCTTGGCCGGGGACATTGTGTTGTGTTCTTAGGCAAGACACTTTACTCTCATGGTGCCTCTCTCCACCCAGGTGTATAAATGGGTACTGGCGACTTTAATGCTGGGGGTAACCCTGCGATGGTCTAGCATCCCATCCAGGGGGGGAGAAGAAAAATTCCTAGTCGCTTCATGCTACTGAAACCGGGATAAGCTCTGGCCTAATGAGCAACTTGGCTTGTACGCAGACTTTATCTTACTTACATGTACATGTGATCAGGTGATTATCTATGAAAATTGATTGATGTGTAACTGAGAGATGAGTTGGGCAGGGCCTAGAAAAGAAAAGGAAATAGTTTCCACATGTATGTTGTGCTGTTGTTTAATACCTTTTGCTTGGAAATACTATTACTTGATTGGGTAAACCTGCGAGAGAAAGCCTGAAATATGCAGCTGTAGTTAAAGCGCATTGCTTAAAGTTTCTATTACTTACACTTGTTGAAATTCCTTGCAGAGCCCTCAAGAATGAGACATTTGTGCTGTAAGTCAGTACTCTTATACTTCTTGCATTATTTGACATCAGAAAAGCATACTTATTGCTTTACTGAGTATGAGATACCATTCAGCCTGCATAGCTGGTGGTTTTGTTTGGGTATTTCATTGATGCAAGAACAAAACTGTGGCATAGCTGCAAGAGACGTACCCATTGGACACATGGGTGTGTCACTCATTTCCCTTTCGTATGAGTTCAAAGTGAAACTTCCAGCAATGTAGACTGATGACAGGTTGCAAAACACTTTAGTTTCTTTTGCATGCAAAGCGATTATAGCAAGTGTCCCAGTGAGTATACAAGTGATTCCAGTAATTTTTTTTTTTATCATCAGGTACATCAGTGCGGTGATAAAAGCATTTGCTGAGGATCAGCGGTGTGAGGTAAAGCCAGGGATTGATTCTCAGCTGTTCTTCATCATGTTCTGCCAAATTCAACCGACTTGTATTAGGAAAAAGCAAAGCAATAATAATTGGCTTGAAGTCAAACTTCAGTCTGTTTTCATTTGCTACAGGTACATCAGTCAATCCTTCCTGTCAGGAAAGGCAAAGATGGCTGGATTGACATCATCTGCCCTGGCGGAGTCTCCTGTTTTGATGAAGGACACTTTTTCTCTCATGTGGCAAGTTCTTTTGCTTTTACAACTAATCTGTACTCTTACCTTAGTATTCTCTGAAATAGCTTGACAAGGTCCTGATGTGTTCTTGAGCGAGATACTTTACTCTCACACTGCATTTATCCAGCCAGTTGTAGGGCAACCTGAAAAAAATCGATGAATGTTAGCCTGTGATTGTCTAGCATCCAGTTCATCAGAAGCTCTCAATTCCCAGTTAGAGGGAATCACCTTTGAAGTTTGGGCTAATTCATGCGGAGTAGCAATGTTCAAGTCACTTGATCAACCACCCACCCCTCGGAACTCCAAGTACATGTAATTTTCCTGAAATATTTACTTTTAGACTTGTTCAAAAAGGCCCTGGCTTACCCACTGCTGGAAACTGTTGTCAACTTTTGAAGGCTTACACTGCTCTACCTTTTGAATTTCAGATGTCACGGTTGTTAAATTGTTGTGGTAGAAGGAAAAAGACCCTTTTGGACCTCAAAGAATCCATGCTTGGGCCTTTCATGCTTCTTGCGTTAAGAGGTGACAGCAGTTTTATTCAGGTCAGTGCAATTATTTATAGAGTAAAAATTTAGCAGGCAAGAGTGGAAACAGGTGTTGAGATATAGTCTTTCAAGTTTCTTCTTTCCCCTTTACTCCCAGGGTCATACATGCATTTAGAGTCAATTACATGTACTTTATGTAGTCCTTACTTTGAAGTCAGTTGATGAAACCCTAGTTTGTGACCATTCAAACAAAAGCTATTGAGCTGTACTTTCATCACATGTGCTACTGTTTATTATGCTGTACAAGGTGGTTCTTACTTTGAAGTCTGTGGATGAAACCCTTGTTTGTGACCATTCAAATGAAAGCTACATGTATTGAGCAGTGCTTTCATGTGCTACTGTTTATTCTACTGGACAAGGCGGTTGTAACAATCAAGTCTGTGGATGTAACCCTAGTTTGTGACCATTCAAATCAAAGCTATTTAGCAGTACTTTCTTGTGGTACTGTTTATTAATGCTGTAAAGGTAGTTCTAACGCTTAAGTCTGTGGATGAAACCCTAGTCTTGATTCTCGATTGTTTTCCACAGACGCTGTCGTTTATGTTAGAAGTTGAAGTCCTACAAGACGAGAATGAAAAATTGCAGATTATATCTACATTAGAGAGTACAGAGGAAGGAAAGATGTGCTATGAAGCTCTCTGTCAAAAGTAAGTTGAAACATTTTACAAATAGTTGCTGTTATTCTTTGGATCAAAACCTAACTTATTGACTTTATATTTCAGGAAAGCCAAGTTCAGACAAATGGTAAGCAACTTATTTCTATATTAAATTCTTTCCACAATGCGTACCTAATTTGTATATCATTAAATGTCAAAACTTTTGGATGCTAATAAATAGTGTTTTGTGTTCTGGCAGCAGGAGAAGGGCGGACCAACAGTCCTGACTCTACCAACAAAATCGACGGTAAGATAGTAGCAGTCAACATTAAACAACAACCGAGAAGATTTCATTCAATAACAGCAGCAACACTAACAACTACTTCTTTCTTCGTTACGCCTGCTTTTGAGCTGTTATGCAGGCTGTAAGAGCAGCAGTTGATGCTTTCACTTAATTATTGATACTTGTACCATAAATAGGAGCGTCAAATGTTGACAACCTTATTTAAATGGCATCAAGGTTTATTCCATTGAAAGGGAGGCATGTTGCTGAAGCTAGTGACATCTATCGCCAAGTCGTTGTTTCTGGTGTTTTAGCACCTACATGCAATCCTCCATAAGAAAAAAGATGGCAGCTGTACATTTTACCACAATACCATGCGAACCTAACACAGCCCATAAAGCACAAGGAAAGCTATATTTTTGCAGTGTTTGTCCCTGTAATAAGGACATGATGTATGCTGTGTTTGAAGATGTTTGAACTTTTCTGTACGTTTTTATTAGCGTTGTTTTGGTTTTCGCGCTAGAAGAATTGTTGGTGAATGTACCAATCGCCATCTTTTTTCTTATGGAGGATTATGCTTATTATAATCGTTTGCAGGCGAAAGGCTATGGAGGTTTTTAGGTTCTTGTCGATGATACGTCAACAAGCGATTTGCAAGAAAAGGGTAGAAAGCTAGAGAGAAAACTATTGAGAAGTATTCATTAGTAAGATGGATATGAAGTAGAGAGGCGCTGTTTTTTTAGTTGTTGCAAATCTTCATAAAACGCTGGCTTCCTATGCATACATTCTATTGGCTCGTTGGTGAGTCGCTAGAGTGCGTGACCTGCCAAAGGAACTCAAATATAGGATTTCTATTTCTTATTAGCCAATCGGAAAGTTAGACAAGCACGCGCGAGCACGCGGCAACCTCGACGGAATCTGCCGCCTCAACCCATTCCCAGGTACATGCTCTCACTGGAACATGTTTTCCCCGCGTGTATTTTAACACGCTACCTATTCACTTCTTCAGGATGATGACCTGGCCCGACTGCTCAAGTCCGGCTCATTTGGGAATCTTCAGAGCCTTAACCTTGCTTTCACGCATGTGACAAGTGCGTGTGCTGAATACTTGGTTCAGCTGCCAGCCCTGTTACACTTAAATCTCTGGTCAACACAGGTGAGTTGAGGGGCACTCATTACAAAGGCTATGATATAGACTGAGAGCATAAATGGCGCCGAATTTGAATCACAATACTATAATACGTTAGAAAAATCAGTTGTCTGGAATCAGAATCACGTGGGTAAGATTTTGTGACGTGTTGTCGTTCAAATTTGGCTCGATTTATGCAATCGGTCTGTGGTGACCTTATGGTTAGTGCGTAAGGTTTGAAGTCATGATTGATCATCGCAGTTATGCACACAACTTAAGCAGTTGTGAAATTAAAGCTTGGAAAAAAAAGTTTAGGCCTGAACGGGATTCGAACCCATAACGTCTGCGATACCGGTGCAGTGCTCTAACAACTTAGCTATGAAGCCATCTGGGAGCTGGTCAGTGTGTGAGTTCGTAATATACCTGTAGATGATGAACAATACAAATGAATATATGAAAGATCATATATATGAAATGCGGAGAAAGATATGAAGTGATATTGATCATCGCGGTTATGCACACAACATAAGCAATTAAAGCCTGAAAAAAATAAAATAATAACTGCAATGATCAATTATGATTTCATATCTTTCTCCGCAGTTCAAATATATGATCTTTCATATATTTAATTCTGTAAGGTTTGTTTGCAGACATTATGATGGATTCTTGGGCAAGACAACTTCGTTCTCTCGCGGTGTCACTCTCCATGCAAAAGCAGCAGGTTGTTAGGGTAACCGGAGGAAAACAGATATGGACTAGCATCCCATTGGGGTGGGGGAATAACAGAACTCGTCACTAAGGTTTTAAGATCCGAGATGTGCTGCGGCGGCATTGATCACTTGGCTAGTGAGTAGAATTACTCTGCCCTCTCAGTGGGTAGCTCAGTTGATTACAGAGTTGACTGCAGAGCCTGGGCCCAGTAATGTCCTCACTACCTAGTTATTAGGTTTCTATGTGGAGTGGGAGAATGCACACTAAGTTGTTAAATCGTTTTTATTTGTCCAGTTTGGCGACAGAGGTCTTCACATGGTCGCTGAGCAGCTCCACAACTTAGAGTCCCTGAACCTGTGCGAGACGCCCGTGACGGACGATGGGCTGTCATCCTTGGTAATCATGTCCAGTCTCCGCAACTTGAACCTCAACAGTACCAGGCTCTCACCGACAACATACGAAAAACTCAAGGTGAGTTGTCTGTTATTGACAGTAGAGACGTTTTTGATTACCCACCCCTCGGCGTTTTGATTGGTTGGAAAAAGCGGGCTCCTTTCAACCAATCAGAACGAAGAGTTTTTCAGCCAATCATGTAACGAAAGAAATCGTTAGTCTCACGTGATCTCCCTCTCTTACAACACATTACGCGGCTTTGTTATATTTAATATAAGGACGGTGTTTGATTTAATGCTAAAAGTCATAACTTTTTTGTTGTTTTCTGGTCTTAAGAAATTGCCGAGATTAGAGGAATTTGATGTGAGGTACACGGATGTTTGACTTGTGAATTCTGCAAAGTTTATCGCCTACGTGCCTTATGACAAGAAACAGTAGATGCATCCGTGACACGTCACGCAATCAGTGAGACCGTGGTCTGTTCACATAAGTTACCAGGGTCCGCTGACGCCGTCTTGGTAGCTCGACCGTATCCTTGGAGAGGCTGGGAACTAACATTAGCACAGAGTCATGTAATATATTCTTACAGTTGATTTTGTTGCTTCGCGGTCAACAGTTTTTGTAGAGTAGGCTCTAAAATTATATTATTTGTTCGGAGCTCAGCAGAAACAAAGGAATAACGAAAATAGTTGTATTGTACAGAGATCTATATATTTGTGCTGTTGTGGCACGTTGTAGATACAAATGCTGTGTGGCGTGAACGTCATTCTTTATTTCGTTAAGGGTTATCTAAGTCCGTTCCCCTCTTCAGTTAGTTGTGCGATGTTTCCTTGTGATAGGGTGGGAGGCTGGGAAGAAGTTGACACACTGGTAGCGACGCACTCGGCTCCAGTTCCTCGTCGTAAATTTCGCGCCTGCGATCATGCCACCTTGGCGTTCAACGTGGAATAACTCTGATAAGTTCCGTGGCTCAAAAAACTGCAATGCGTGTTTGTAGTCAGAGGGTACATTATTTCGTGGGAGAGGCATGTTTAAAATTCGAAAGCTTGTTATGTTGAGCTACGTTAGGAAAATGGAGAGAGACTCACAGTTAATCTAAAATGAGAGACGTATATGCAACGTAGCTTTAGACAAAAAAGTAACTGTTTAAGTAAGATATTTTTGAGAGAATCGACTGGTTCTGTTGCATATTAAACGTTATTTCATGCCGGGAAGGGGATCATTACAAATACAACAAGCGGTAAACCGTATTGTTGTGTTAATTTGTTAAAAAAAAAAACAGCCAGTCGAGTTAAATCATTGTAAGACACTTATGTCCTTTTTTCTCAGCAACACCAGAACGAATTTAAATGTCATTCAAGGCCTTGCAGCTGTTGGGTGCAGTAACAGGGGTTTCAAACGTTTAAAATTTGGTTTGTTTATTTTAAAACGTCGGCTTTGCAGTGATAGTCGGTCGTGGCAAAATCCGCGGTGTTTAGGGTGAGATTTTGCAAAACCTGAGCCCGTAAAACTTCTCTCTTCTCGTGCTTCATTTATCCCCACCTGTGAGACGTCAAAATCAACTCTCCCCCCCCCCCAAAAAAAAAAAAATCAAACAAGCAGATTGATGACGTAAGGGATCCATGTAGTAGCTTGTGATTGGTCATTGCATACCCGCCAAAGTTTCCGTTATCAGGACGGATTTATTACAGAATAAATTTTCAAAAAGAATCACGAAAAATTTTTAACATATGTTCCAGGTTTTTAAAACGAGAAAATCTTCCCAGCTGAAACTTGATATGATTAGACGACAGCCAGTGATATACTCTGAAAGTTAATTTGAAACCCCTGTCGGCAGTGAACACGTTTAGAGATAGTTGAATGGTGCATATTTTTCTGTGAAAGCGTAGTGTATAATGCTTTTAATAGTGAATTTGGTACTCTCCGCGTTCTTCCGTTCTTCCGAGTGATCTGTAGCCAGGTGATATCATTTTCTTTCTTCCCAGCGATCTGAAGGACAAGGTCTGCGGTTACTTTGGTCTCGAGATACAACACGCATTCGTTCTTTATATCTATTAAGGTCATTCCCTAGTATTGCATTGCGCATTCCTATTGCGCATAATTTCACGCGTGATTGGAAAAATGGCGGCTTTTTCTTTGCGGCTGGACCTTGCCACAGAGGTAAATCGTCATTTTCTCGAAAACGTGTACGGTTGTTTTGAATTGAGGAATACATTTCTCTATTTAAAATAAATATGGACCAATTCTCAGTGTAGAACAAGAAACGTGAATTCAGCCAGCAATCGTGACTATAATTATAAGGATTTATTGGGTATAAACACGGTGCTGTTGCTTCTGAACGAGCACGGGGACCCCTCATTTTTATTTCAAAATTTAAGTTCTTATAATATAAACAATCAATAGGCAAAGTTTGACAAAGAACTCAGTGCAGGTTCTACTTCAGTGGAATGACCTTAACGCATCTTACCCAACGCAATTCTGGTTATTGTTTTCTTTGGTTTGCATACCTTGAGAAAAGACTTGAAAGAAGATTTCAGATAAGTAGGTGCGTCTGGCAGCTGGTGTTTTTCCGGAAACTGCGCATACTCTCGTGTTTATCCCGCTGTGTTTGTCCCACTGTGCTTTCCCTACTTCTCAGCCAATCGGGAGCCACTTATGCCTGCGATGCACTGTTGGTGCACGTGCGTTCGTGGCTTGCTGATTGGCTGAGAAGTTTGGAGTGCCTTGAACTAAAAGCAAAAATCAAAAACTCAAAGCGAGGTTGGCAGGATACGCAGTAAAATAGTCCAGTTTCGAGTTAGCCGAAACTGCTGAACAGAAAGAAAGAAGGCTCATCTGCACAGTCTTCAGTCTCGATCTAAAGTCTAAATTATCAGTCATGAAATACCGGCACGAAAGGGTAAAAGACAAAAAGCGGAAGGTGGAACAAAACAGAGTTGTCAATAGTTCATTCTCTCGCTGGTATTAATGAATATTTTCCTTCAGATAGACTCTGGACAGGTGCTTCCTCGGTCTTTTAATCAGTTGTGCTGGTTTCTCGAAACTGGACTAGCACAATCTCTTTAAAATTCAATGACTACTTATGAAACTAGAGGAAAGTCAGTTTATGTAGTTTGAAATCTGATTGTAGCTTCATTGTATAGTCAGTAATATTTAGAGTTCTACGAACATTTAGTGCTATTAGTCCAAGAGTACTTGCTCATTGTACATAAAATACGCCACATGAAAATAATTCAGTTTCATTTATGTATAAAAAAGAAGGAATTGTAAAATTGGTTTCCTTTCTCCTTGTTCTCCCTTTGTGTAGGAGACACGAAGTTAAACTTAATATAAATTATTACTTCTTTATCTTTCTTGTGAATTAAACGTTACGTCGTAGATTGCTGTTTAGACGTTTGAAACTGTCTTTAAAGTAAAGTGAATTTTCATTTTTGTTGCCTTTCGATTTAGGCTACTTTAAGCATTATTTCAGGTATCTCGAAACATTCGTGGTTCATAAAAAAAAACAACAACGCAGTATCGGCTTTACTTGATAGAATAGTACTGGGACCTTTCTAGTTTAGCTCTGGGAAGAGATGGGAAGCTTTAAGATAGAAAGATCGGGAACAGTCCCCCTATTTTTTGTGCTTAGTGTTTTGGGTTGCCAGTTCTTCAGCGGAAAAATAGCGGGAATGTTCACAGTCAGTTGCTAAATCGTCAACCATGTAAATTTGTTAGTGTTGCGATCATAAATGACGTAAAATAAAAGATAATAAATATCATCCATACCAAAACAAATTTGTCCGTGTCTTAAAAACGTGACTTGCTCACTAGTCTCCACTGCAATTTCTCGGTTCCCGCGAGCAAATTGGTTTCACTGAAATCTGGTGAACATGGCAGTTGCTGGATTCCTGGTAAAAACTTACTTTACCGTAAATGCTCGAATAGGGTACTTTTCATGAATGTGACATTTGTAATACCGTATTACAAAATTAATGAAATTGAAGATAACTGAACATTGACCACAGGCTTTCCTATTCACGGTATACAAAACATTTCACGATGGCAAACGCACTGTTGGAACTGCTCGATAGAAGAAGTGCAATACATTTTTGACGGGCAACTCAAAAACGCGTTGAGAACATTTCAAGTTTCACAAAAAGGGATTTTCTATGACGTTTTTTGAATTTTTATATGTTACAGGTTGGAGTTAACCAAAATGAAGATGGTGTCATTTTCAGGCCAAAAATAGACAAACGAAATAAGCGCCTCGGGCGCTAATTCGAGCATATACGGTATTGCACATACCCATAATCCTTTGCGTTGTTGGGGGGTAACCATTAGAATAAATGTAAGCAGAGAGGCATTTTGTTTGCGCATGCTCCACAAAAAAGTATTTTAATGTGAGTAACCGCTGGTATGCGCCTACTTTGCGTGTAAGCAAAATGGCGATAGTTGCGACAAATTTGTCGGTAATGTAAGTAGTCTTTTTCTTTTTTCCCTTTGTAACTTGAGTGAAAGCGTCAGAAAATCAACCAAATGGTTTTTTTGAAGTCTTGTAGAAAGTTCCAACAAAGTCCGTTTCAGAAGATCAAGGCTTTTACAACCGCTAGTCTTGTTTTGGAATTGTTAGTACACGGATCAAGGAATATTTGTGAACTGAAGGATGCGTTGCGGAAGGCTAGGTCTGTTCAGCACAGACGTAATTAAAAGTTATTTCATCATTCTAGAGCTGCCTCAAGTAACTACTGAAATATTCGAGGCTTTTCGTGCGCTATAAACGTTTTTTATCGCTTCAACTACTAACGCAATAATCCTCGAGCAATTGTGTCAATCGGAAAATAAAATTTCGCACAAGTTTATTGACATGACCAGCGACGGCGATTTAATACCCACGGCACAGAAAACTTCAATGTCGAGCTAAGAAAAATCATAATGTAGTAGAACTAGAGATATGTATTTAAACCCATGGGGAGCTTTAGAGATGGAAGAAAAATTAAGGATTTCATCAGTGAGCAAGTTAACTGTAATGATTAGTTTCATCTGTGAAAGTATTAAACATTTGATATGGAGGCTACAGTGTACAGTCAAATTGGCAGTAGTCAAACACTAAACAAACACACCTTGAAAAGGAAGTTTCAACAAAGCCATTAAAATTTAAGTGCCCCATTCTTGTGAAACCAAACCATACCTCAAAAGATGCACCATGTGTTTTGGGTACTGTGAAATGACACAGCATCGTTTTCAGCTGCATCCCTTAAAGTTCACAAGTTGGGCTTTTTGCCTCTGGACTGAGCTTTGTGCTCCTAGGATTCTCTCATTTTTTCAGCCTTAGCAGTGC
The DNA here is from genome assembly GCA_964020085.1 of Micromussa lordhowensis. NCBI lineage: Eukaryota > Metazoa > Cnidaria > Anthozoa > Scleractinia > Lobophylliidae > Micromussa > Micromussa lordhowensis. Next base: position 21,486,127 of record OZ026606.1, read on the forward strand.
AGATTACTATTCCAAAATGGAAGGAAATTCCTGGCCAGTTTTACCCCCTCCTCCAACGGGTAAACATATCAACAAAACATACATGTTACATCAATTTGCTGTTGATAATTTCAGCTGCAGACAAAAAAAATAAAAAAAAAATAACAACAACAAAAACTAATACAATTTTTTTGACTTAAGTTTTCATATTTATTCTGCTAAGATAATTGGCATGTGGTCTGATAGGTAGGTTCTTATTACAGGCCAATTAACAAACAACATTTCATGCAGTATTGATTGTTCCACCAGTCAAGTTGCTAGTCTTAAGCTTCAACCAAACAAGGATTTGTCTCTTTGTAAGCCACACACATGGTCTCCAAAGTAGCATTGTTGCAACGAACTCAGCTGGAAATAATAGCAACTTCATCACAATATCTTCATGGAAGGATGGTTATGCAAGACAAGGGGGCTCACTTGAAGGCTCAAATGTTGCAGGTTAAGGTCTGAAATAGATAATGTAAACAAGATTTCATTAGAAGTCAGAAATAGTACAGTTGTGGGCTTTATTTAGTACAGTAAACCCCTCCCCATCCTCTTGTCTTCATCGTCACATCTACTGTAAAAGCTAAAATAATGAACTTTTCCAGTTCTATTAGAGGGTTGAGTTACTGGAAAGACTTGCTACCCAGTGATATTCAACAATATTTTATTTTGTGCTACAGTTAACAGTGAAGGTGTATATAGGTAAATTACTTTAATTGCCCTTTCATCGAAAATTTGAAATGAAATTGATAATCCCATTTACAACATTTTCATTTTGTATCTTAATTTATCTGTGAAATGGTGAATAACTATTAATTTTCATTCTTAATTAGATTTACCTGATTACACAACCTGGAATATATTTCTGTCATGCTGCAGAGTTATTTTGAGCAATAGCATATTTCATTCACAGGCTAACAGTGTACATGTAATACTAATTACATGTATGTGAAAGGATGATGATTAGTTATCACAACTGCATTTACGTTCCAACATGAATATTTGATAACCATACTGTAGAGAACATGGAGTTGTTGCAAGAGCTAGTACATTACAAATCCCTAAACATTGACAAGAATTGTAAAGAAGACATTATCTGCTTCATCAGTCTATTGTGTTTGTAATGAAACTCCCAATTTTTTCAATGCCTGCATGTGCAGCAAATAATAGAAAAGCAAATAACTTAATAGAAAAACAGTTATAACGTGTTGTTCTAATTTTGTTTGAACAACTGTCTTTCTCTGAATCTTCAGAGCATGGTAAATAACAGCAAAACAATAGTCTTTTGGAAGCTATTTTGTACATTTTGTTACATTGTTGCAAAAAAAAAAATCAGCTCGAAAGGCTGAGGAATTCTAACAAAATAAAGGCTGCACATTTAAGCTCACGTCATTCGGTTCCCGTGTGCCGTTCGAAAGCTAAATG
>OZ026606.1:21492572-21527572 GCA_964020085.1 Micromussa lordhowensis
ACAGTTGTCTGCTCAGTGACCTGGCCTTTGAATGTCAGCGAGGCTGGAGGTGACCTTTTTTACACAGATCTCACTGCTTTTGTTGTGTAAATCAAGTTGTTCTAATCCTAGCTAGGTGCCTTTGCATTACAAAAGCAGAGAGGTCTGTATCAAAGCAAGGTCACTTCCAGCCTCACTGCCATTCGAAGGCCAGGTCACCAAGCAGACAACTGTAAAATGGTATATTATTGTTTAACAAATAAAGAAGCCTAAGCCGTGTATTACACTGTGATAAAACACGACGGGCATTTGAGAACACGAGCGAAATGTAGAAAACACGAGCCGCAGTCGAGTGTTTTCTACATTTATTGAGTGTTCTCAAATGTTCGGAGTGTTTTATCACAGTGTAATACATGACTTAGGCTTCTTCATTTGCTTTATGATATAGATTTTACGCGTGCAAAACAATAAAACGCGCTTTTTCTATGTTTTATACTCTGATAAAACACAGGTTTTGACCAATCAGAGTGCGTACAGGGTCCCATCTATGTTATAAAACCCAATACATGGTCAATTAAATCAATAATAATAACAAAAACAACATTTAAACAGGGATTCCATGTCACCTGGCTGCTTTTCAATGGATTCCTGCATAAAATACAATAATACCATACATGTGGAGTAAAAAGCTAAAATTAGTTTTAAAATATACTTAACAATATTATGTGACCAAGAAAATCAAGTGTCGGTGGCCAGATATTAAGAACTGGTCGCCAGTAGACGAATCATCTTTTGTTATGCGTTGAGTGCTTTTTGTGAATAAATTCCTACAAATCTTAAATAAATTTTGAACTAGTCCCTATCTGGCAACTTAAGATTTGCATTTGGCAAGTATGTTTTTACAACTTAATCACCAAATAGTGACTTACATGTAAGGATTTTTTTTAATTTCGAGCCCTGAAACCTATAAGATGTAAAGTAAAAACATAAAAAACTGCTATAAAAATATACTAACCTATATAACTAGTTAAAATTTATCCAAGATTAGATAAAATGAAACTACTGTAAGAAAGTGAGATAACAGATTTATGCTCAATTTTAAAATTATAAGGACAGGGAAATAATGTTATGGACTTCTATACTCTGTAACAGCATGAAATGCTGCCATCCCTAGTTCCACTTTGGAATACCTAATTTGTTTAACAGGTAATAGTATAGCACAGCAGTTTCACAACCAGGGTGCATTTTATGTGGGTGATGCTGAATATCTTGTGCATGGGTTTCAAAAACTGTCTGGTGTAACATCATGCACTTGTAGTTCTTGGTGTTTACTGGCACAAGACCAACTCACTAAAGTTTGTACTTTGCGTATACGGTGGTATGAAGCCTGTACTCCATTTTGCCACATCATTTGACTGTCAATCAATGACTGCAAGGAACGTTTTTGAATGAAAGTTTCAAGCATTTTAGAGTCTGAAATTCATTGTTGCAGGCTCAGATTCAATCAGAATGAAAAGAGAAGAATGAAAATCTGTTAGAACAGAGTACAGGTATAGATTAAACCTTGGCGTAAGGTGTAAAACTTTAGAAACTTTGGCAAATACGTGGCATGTGATGTACATGGAATGCGCCCTGGGTTTAGTAAGGAATTCAGGCAGTTGTCTAGAATAATAAAATGACTGAGTGAAGTTTTGTTTAACCCTTTACTGCCCAAGAGTGACTTATAGATTTTACTCTGTCTAACGCCAGACGATTTTACTCGTCACAGGGAGACCCCTCGGGGAGTAAAGGGTTAAGTTAGAATATTCTAGGCCATTAAAATGAGGTGGTCTTAAGATAGTGCTCATGCCTATCTGCATCATGGCAGCCAAACATTGGGAGACATCACTCACATAGATTTTACTCTGTCTAACGCCAGACGATTTTACTCGTCACAGGGAGACCCCTCGGGGAGTAAAGGGTTAAGTTAGAATATTCTAGGCCATTAAAATGAGGTGGTCTTAAGATAGTGCTCATGCCTATCTGCATCATGGCAGCCAAACATTGGGAGACATCACTCACATAGATTTTACTCTGTCTAACGCCAGACGATTTTACTCGTCACAGGGAGACCCCTCGGGGAGTAAAGGGTTAAGTTAGAATATTCTAGGCCATTAAAATGAGGTGGTCTTAAGATAGTGCTCATGCCTATCTGCATCATGGCAGCCAAACATTGGGAGACATCACTCACATAGTCTTTGACTCAGTGTGCTTGATGTTCCAAGTGATTCATTATTGTGTTGTTTTGTGTTAATTTATTTTCAGCATCCAGGTGGAGAAGAAGTATTATTGGAACAAGCTGGTGAGCATTCTGTTTTTTTTTTTTTTTCCTTATCTGGCATCTTTTTTATTCTTTGCCAATGCACTTCACTTTGATATTGCCTTTCCCCATTGGGAACCTTTAAACTGATGAGATAACATAGCACTTTGCCACATGTGGGTGTCTGTGATGGTTAAATGTCATCGGAGGGGGGGGGGGTACTACAGTAAGTTTCATCCACAGAAGTAGCACTTACAAGTGCCGACTGCATGGGCCACAGTAACTTGTAAACACTCTTGCTAACAATGACCTCATCACATTATTAGCCTTTGTTGAAGAGAGCAAGATACAGTATATCCTAAACTACATGTACATGTACTGTAAGCAGTTCTGATTATTGTTCTGTCTTAAAATTCTGTTATTTGTGAATAGGTGGGGATGCCACTGAAAACTTTGAAGATGTTGGCCATTCCTCAGATGCTAGAGAACTAATGGAGTCTTATCTCATAGGCGAACTTGCTGATGTAAGGATTCTTGTAACTTCAAAGAAGTAAATTATATACATACATGTAGCATAGCATGTAGAGTTGTGATATCAAAAATAAGAGCAAACCACAGCAGGGATGGAATTTAGAGGGTTCATACAGGTCATGGAAAACCTGGGAAGTCATGCAATTTATTAATTAAAATTTCCAGGTCTGGAAAGTCATGGAATTTAAGTGAAGGTCATAGAAAAGCAATATACTTTCAGAAAATAAAAAGGCAAAAAAATAAACAATTTGGAAAACATAAGAGGCGAGTCAGGAACGGTCTTTATTTTCAATAGAAATAGACACAAGCATGCATTTCATGCATTATAGTGCTGGAAAATATGTGAAGTAAATGATTGTTTTGGTACTACTGTGAGAACAACTGCTTAACTTAGGTCATGGAAAACTCAGAAAGGTCATGGAGAGTCGTGGAATTTTAAAAGCTTCAAAGTGTATGACTCTGATTTAATACTCCCCTTCTCAGTAAGACAAGTCTCATCGCCTTTCAGACAAGAAGAGGGGTTTTATTCTTGTGCAGAGTATACTGGTACTTGCAATTGACTCAATGATTACTTTTTAATTATCTTTTAGGAGGATAAGATTCAGGAGAAGGTATGCATTACAGATAATTACAGTGTTTTAATTTCAATGTTAATATAACTTCTCGGCAGACTTTGTGAACTGGTTATGTGTTCCTAATATTTAACCCCTTGAGTACCAGACCAGTGTGTATGCTGTACATCACACCATTTTGTGCATCTAGTAAATTCCTTCAAATGCCATAAGTTTTTACACTTAAACTACAGACATGTGCACATTCTCTGAAAGGTCATGGAAATGTCTCTTTAATGCAGTTAATTTCGCTGAAGTTGAAGTAATTTGATATTTACAAACATGTATATATATGATGCCACAGCAATGGGAAATAAGCATTCTCTAAAAACCTCATGAATCTCAGGTGCTGATAAAAGTGTTCCGTACGTACTTCAGAGGCACCATAGGGACAAAAATCATGACATACTGAGTGGGGCACTCAAAGGGTTAAAGAATGCATCCAAAATGTTTGGTTGCACCAATCCATAACACTCTTCATGAAGTTAACACAAATTTCAAAATTAGCTTCAGATTGATCGAATTCCTGTAGATATTAACTTAAACTAGTACCCATGATAAAGGAGTATCTTGGTTTAATTTCTTTGTTTCAGCCTGAATTCTGAATCATTCTATCAGTGGTGTCCCGTATATTAAACAAACCAACATAGTGGGCTAAATGGGTAGTGTAGTGCAGCTAGATTTCACACACATGATGGCAGCACAGTTATTTGTTAGTTACATAGTACTGACTGAAATCATCAAATCTTTTCATGCGAGATACATTTACATGTCAAGTACATGTACTGTATAAGCAATCAGTGGGTCGATCCTCCATTGACAGTGCTCAATACATAGAAGAAGAGTGAGATATATGTATGAATGGTACCAAGAATTACAAGACTACTTTCACTTCTCTACAGAACTGTTTTGTAGGTCAGTCGACCCACTTGGCAAGAGATTTTTAATTTTACACTTACTGTGTAATCAGTTTATAAATAGAGGCTGTTTACATAATACAGTGTGTTCGAAGGTGTTTAATAATATTATTCTTCATTAGTGCTTTGCTTCTATGTCTACGACACAGGACTAGTTCATTTCTTTTGTTCAATGTGCTATGTTGTGGTTGGCAAATTATCATGAATTTCTCCAGCAAGCATAAGTTGCATGGTTTGTTTGTGCTGTTGCATCATTTTGCATGTTCTAAAATCATTGTTCGCACGTGCCTGGAATACTCCTTGAAAATGATTTTCTTCTTGAAAGCTCCTTGAATTTGAAGAAGCAGTGCTTGAATTTTATGAAAACGTCCTTGAATACTTGAGGATACAGCAAAATAAGTTCATTTTGACATCAAAAGACTGAAAAGTTAACGTCTAACATCAGTTGAGAAACTCGTTTATTGTCTCAAAAACTGCCAAGCTTTTTATAGCAGGACAATTTAGTGTTTCTTATTCAAAGTATCTAAGTAGTCGCACCTTCAATGGGGTTTCCCAGATGCATTGTATAGCCCCCTCTAATCAAATGAAACCACGAGGGAAATGTAGCGCAAAGACTGAAATTAATTAATTTGACTCTGGTCAGTGATTTAACTGAGTTCAAAAGGTCAAAGAGGAAACTGCATTTACAATCAACAGTGGGAGCTTAATTCCAAGTACAAAGGCTGGATGACTGCATTTAAAGCTGACTAGCCTGCGAGCAAGCTCTCTATTTGGGTCTCACGCGAGATTTATTTCAGGCGCGAGCAGCGAGCGGCGGCGGGAGGATTGGGGCGGGAGCCTCTCCCTAGCACGCCCCCGCCCCAATCCTCTCGCGGCCGCTCGCGCCCAAAATAGATCTCCCAAAATAAATCTCGCGTGAGACCCAAATGGAGAGCTTGCTCGCAGGCTAAAGGCTGACAGGAAAAAGGCCTTGTGCAAATACTGCGATCAAATGATCGACATTTCAAACATGGGAAGAGTCTGCATTGAAATCGCAGATGAAAAGTGAAAGGTACAAAAACAACAGTAGAATTGGAATTCTATACAATCCTATCCTTTGGTTGTATGACATTATTTGCACTTACAGGAGTTGCTTTTTTGGAGTGACTGTGGAAAAGATGTGATATCGTGCTCGTGGAAATGGACTCGTTGAATATTGTTAAAAGTCCTTGAAAAGTCCTGGAAAAGTCCTTGAATAAAAGGTCATCAAGCCTGACAGTGCGAACCATGTAAAACGCACCACAAGATAGTGTAGTCAATGTTATTGTAGAGAAATGAAAGTTCGTACCATTCATACATGTACTTGCTTTTACAGAAGTTGTCCGTCCTTGGTCCTTTCTAACTTCTCTGTACTTGTATTTACTGTATGTGTACATTTGTTAATGTCAAAGAATCAAATAAAGAGAACATAAAATTATGTCAGTTGCGAGAGAACTCTACCAGCTGTATACATCCAGTTTTGTGCAATATCTTCACCATGTATAGATGTATTACAAATCCAATCCAGCTCCCAATTGGCTGTTAGAGCACTGCACAGAGGTCAATGTGTTCAAATCCCATTGAAGGGTCATGAAAATTTTCAGGCTTTATTTTCAATGCTCTGTAAGTTACGCAGATGACTGTGATGATCTTGCATGTCTTTAATGTCCAATTTATTTGGATCCCTTCTCTGGTACATGTAGTTAATATTGAAATCCAATTAAACACTCTTTTCCTCTCTCTTTCCTAATTCAGACAAAAGAAAAGAAAACTGAGGTTGATCCTGAAAACAAACCTACCTGGTAAGTTTTCATGATTTGTAAATGAGTTACATTATTGTTATACAGTGGAATCCCGATTTCTTGAACCTTCATTTTATCGAACCTCCCGATAACTCGAACCAAAAGTTGTTCCCTCCCCTCAGTCAAACACTGTAATACCCCCGATTTCTCAAACTCCCTGATTTCTTGAACGAGAAATTGGGATTCCACTGTATATACATTGAGGTTTGTTAAAAGCAGCTGCTGGCAAAAATCACTGCACCTTGACAATCTTTGTACAAGCTTGGGATCCTGTATTTTCATGAGTTTACAACAGATTCTTTTGAAGCTTTGCATTTTCATTAAATTTGTTGTTTTTTGGTTGAAATGAATAGTATGATCTATTGCTGATATTGCGTGACATTGGTAAAAAACGTCCATTCTATAACATGTGACATTTATTAGACGAGTCTTAATCACAAGAAGTTGTGTGACAACCTGTGATCACTGTGCAGGTTGTGTGTGACAAAGCATGACAATCACAAATTGTGTGACTAACAGAGCATGATAGTATCACTAGTAGAATTTTGTGTTACGCAGTGTGACAGAATAACCAAAACTTGTTTGATAACACATAACAGAATGACCTAAAATAACATGAATCTTTGCACCAGCAGTCACACAAGGCAATAACCAACCGAGCAGAATCACATTAAATGGCATGACCTGAAAACTTTGCATGCATACAAACAAATCCCAAAATTTAATTGCAAAATTTCTTCATACGCAACGTTGTCTAATTCTTTTGTTGTTGATTAAACTTACAGCAGTGTTCAGTAACAAGTTTACAGATTGTAAGCAAAGTGACGATTAGGTGGGGAATATTTCTACCCTTGTCATTAAAATACATGCAAACTTACATTTGGGAAAGTTTGAGTGCCTTATTTATGAGATGCTATTAATAAGGAAAAAGAAACTCTGAACACTCAAAAAGACTCCATACCAGCGAAACTTTTTACTTAATTATGTTGATTCTTTTGTTTATCTCCGCGTCCACTTTATTCTAATGTATTTTCACACCTCCTTTCCTTTATATAACGCCATTGAACTAATAGTTATTTACATTTGATAATGGTGACATGTCGTCGCTGAAACGTCATGTATTAATATCGCTACTTTTTATTCTTAAATGTTTCTCTAAAACTTTCGTTATTAGAAACTTACATTTACTTCACATTCCCTTGAGGCTTTTCAGTGAAATGTATAACAAGATAAAAGGATATGGAGGAAAAAATGAAATCAATTTAGTACTTTGTAACTGAAAAATAAAATTCATAAATTTAGTTCAAAAACTGTTTCTTGCTGGGTATTTAAGCTAGTTGAGTGCTGAATTCTTAGAAGTTCAGTTAGCTGTCATCATAGTTATAAATTGAGCTAACGATTAACTTTATATGTTGTGGCAGAGCAATCCAGAGATATACTATTCTATAATAAAAGGTTCTTTACCTGGTCTAAACTTTGTAGAGACGTAGTCTTTGAGCGTAGTGGCATATGTTTTCATGTGCTTGAGTTTCTCTGTGGCTGGGTAGGGTGCAGGGATTTGCTTCTCATGAGGGGAGGCCATTAACTGCACTTCAGACTTAATCAATTTTCTTTCTCTTTACCACAGGGTGAACACTTTTCTTCTACCAGCAGCTGCTGTCGCAGTTGTGGTCGCCATTGCTGGTTACAAGTACTTCCATGCTAATAATTAAGATCGATCAACCACATGTTATTGGAATTACACAAGCAGCTCTGATCATCATGTTGTTATAATATAAGAAAATTATTTAGAATCTCTTAACCAGTGTCTGTGCGTAGAATGGATTGAGTCCCAACTTGGTAGTAAAGTAAAGGAACTTTTTTCTTTTTAAATTTTTTCCTGGCGAAATGTTCATGTTTTAGGTTTCGTATATGTACTGGAAAATTGATCACCCGCTGTGATTACTGGAGGCATAATTCACCGAAGAACCCAAAGTTTGTGAAGGGATCTGTAAGAAGGAGCCAAACATGAAAAGTGATTCAGTAATAAATCTTTCTTTCACTTGTAGAGTTTGTGTTGTTGTGAGGTCTGTTAGTCCTGTGTAAAGAGCTTCTAGTCAGTACCTGTCAAAGTCTTGCTAAGAGGGTGAAGGGTTGAAAGTAATTTAGCCTGCGTGGTAGGCGTCGAAGGGGAGGGAGAAGGGAAAAAAACGAGCGCGCGAAGAGGGTGAGCCGTAACCAGGGTACTTTCTCGAGGTAGAGAGAGGACCCTGGGAACGAGGTTGGTACGGTATTTGCGTCGCGAAATGTCAAGATGTTACTTTCATTTGGCTGTCACTTGGCAGACGTTAGATTTCATCAAATGAGACTCAAAAGTGCAAGGCATGAGAAGTGCGGCCTCCACTAAAAATGCACGTTTTGTTCTGAACTGGAAATAAGATAAAAACCTCGAAAACATTGTAGTACACCCAAACAAAAACTTGACAGCCATTCATGGCTCAAAATTGTGTGATTTTATTCGTTCCAACACAGTACTTGAAAAAGCGCCTTTTGCGCAATGATTATTGCAAATGTCCTGACTGGAAGCCAATATGCAACGTTGTTAATTAAACGAAAGAGCAACATAAGCCGCACGAAAAGGAGTAATAGAGCTGTGGGCCAGAGAAGCAAAATGTTTACACTCTTTTTTGTTATAAGAATATGTTTTGGAAGAGGCTGAAATTTGAGAAATATCAAGAATATTGTAAGAACCCGAGGCTGAGATTTTGAAAACAATAGAATTTGTAAATAAAATACAATTACATGTTTTTAACTAAACCTTATAAGATTCTTCCTTTCCCTGAACGGCAAACCTTGCCAAAGAGCAACAAAAACAGCACTAAAGACCCTTTCCATAAATGGCTGCCAATTATAAATTATTTTGTAAGTATTAAAATTAGCCTGACTAACGTCGTTTTTGAGTTGATAATTCAAAAGAATGTTTACTCCCAAACGAGTTTAGCGAGACTAATTTAAATGCATAGAAAAGAATTTTAAATTCGAAGCCATTTATGAAAAGGGTCTATATCCGTATGCTCGATGCTAACAACAATGCACACAGTCATTTGAATCCCCCCTCCACCCCCACCCCCCCCCCCCTAAATAGGGACCTTAAGCAGCAACGACGACGGCGACGCCAAGGACGACGCCTAGAAAAAAATGAATTTATAATTTTACCGTAAAATTTCGCACATGCCTAGATCTGTTCAGTACGTCTATCGGTCTCAGAACTTGCTCAAGCTTAATATGCAATGCCAGCGTACAATTCCAAAAGAAAATACGAAAAATAAGCCGCCGTCGCTCACGTTCTCCAAAATACCCAGAACTTGGTCATTTCACGTTGTCGTTTTACAGAGGACGGCTAAGAAATGTACCAAGAATTATAACGAGGATGGAGGATGCCCGGGGCATTCACTTTTACTGTCAGTGAAATGCAGTGAAAGCTCCTTATTGCGGGGGGAAAAATTCATAGTCAACTCCGCCGCCCTCTAAACATCAAGCACAATTCATTAAATAGATTATATATTTTTTTAACAACTGGAGCTTTCACAGGACTTTTTTCATACAATTGAAGTCAAGGCTACTTATATGTCATCGATTAATATGTAACGAAAGTAAATATTGTCACATTACTCCTCTATTAGTGGACTTACATTGGCTGCCTGTAAAGTTTAGAATTGAATTTAAAATTCTGTTAATTGTTTTTAAGATTTTTAGGGGCCTTGCACCTTCATATTTAAGCTTTTTAATTACTTCTAAGCCTGTGTCTAAATATAACTTAAGAAGTTCCAGCGACCGTACCTTGCTTAGTTTTCCGAATATTAAGGCTACTCTCGGTGAACGGGCTTTTGTGTTTGCCGCACCTAAGTTGTGGAATGCTCTGCCGAGATTTATTAGGGAAACTAATTCTATTGACAGTTTTAAAAGACAGTTGAAGACTTATCTTTTTAAAAAGGCATTTTGCACTACTTAGATTATAATATCATATTTTTAGCTTAGACTATTTCTTAATTTTAACCCAGAAGATTTTTATTCTATTATTCATTGATTATTCATTATTATTATTGTTATTATTATTATTATTATTATTATTATTATTATTATTATTAGTATGGCGCATTTGAATATATTTATATAGATATTTGCGCCTTATAAGCTTTTAAATTAATTAATTAATTAATGGCTCCGAAAAAGCATGCATTGTATAGCCGTGAAAAAAGGTGCATTCCCCGACTACCAGGGAACCTAAATCGAGTGGAAACGAGGTGAAAAACCTTTTTTTTTTTTGGGGGGGGGGGGGTTCATATCACTGGCACATTTCCACAAAAAGTTATATACGTCAAATGTGCGTCAGGCTTTAAGCAGGCTGGCTCTAAAATTTAACCCCATCCAGATACCAAATACATTCGAAAACAGAAATGTCATACGCTATAAGCTAAGAATATTCACACGAATATTTTCAGCCTAAAAGATGGCATTGCATAACTAAAGAATTGTCCTTTACGCTATCGTCAACCAAGACACGGCATTTCAGAGTAAAACATTAACAAGAGTGGCTAATGGTGCCCTGCAAGCGGTTGGCTCGGCTACTATTTCGCGCGGAGTGCTAAAATATTAATAACCCAAACTCATTTTGGCTTTGTGAAATAAGACTCTACCTTGTGCTTGCGCTAGGGTTTTAATCGCTCGTAAAACCAAGTTTTGAAAGGGGTCCTTTTCCAGTTCAGGCTGGAGGTATATATAAAAGGGTAAGATTTTCACGGCTTTAAGTACAGAAAAGAGTAGCAAAAACTGCCGTTTAGGAATTTGAAAGGGCTGTCCAAAATATATCTCACAGTTATATTGGTGATGAGGACGCGCAGAAGCGGTGTTTGGGATTGATGTAACGATTTGAGGATTGTGAGCGAAGAAATGTTTTTGGTGAACCTTTGTTTTGGATAGAACTATTTCTGCAGGACTTCTTTTAGGGTCGGTAAAAGCGTACTGTAGGTACAGTCGAACCTCTTCACAAAGGGCCACCTTGGAGACAGAGGAAAGCGGCCATTAGTGGAGGTTCTGCTACTGTATATGAAAGGGGGACCATCTACTATGGAAGGTATATAATAGGATTACTTTTTCTGTCAAAAATAGTATATAAAATGCCAGGTCTAGGGTTTGGGCCTTGGGTAGACTCTACTAAGTTCCCCGTACAAACCTTTGTTGAGGATTCCCTCCCCCGGGGGGGGGGGGGGGCTTAGACCCATAAAGAGCTTTGTTTCTCGGGACTCCATGGAACATAGCCGGTTACTGATCGCCGAGACAGACATATCGTGTGAGCTTGTGAGATGAAGAGGTGTTTCTTATCAGCTCAAAATGAATCTTTCCTTTTGGAAAGTAATCCTTCAAAGTAAGCAATAATTTAACTGCGTAGTTAAAAATCTCCAGGTTGAATTAAGAATTTGTTTGTTCATTATTTTATTTCAACTGCATGGTAGAGTTGTTTGCGGGTGGCTAATTAGAACAAACATGAAGGCATGCTGTGAAGGCTCGCCCCAATCTTACTACGTAACGATTCAATATGTGTAACAAATTAAAGTTTTAAAAGATGAATAGATCCAGAAACTGTCTTTCCTTGCCTGATTTCTTGTCCATATTTTTCGGATTTTTATTCGATCGATCGTTGAACGGGCAGATAGAATCGCGGAATAACTGAACGCCAGCGCAAAACGGGACTTGACTGGGTATAGTGGGTGGGGACCGAGATTCTTCTAATTGCTCGCCTTGCTCGCAAATCCCACCCCCACCCCCTCGTGCTACGAGCTCCCGTCGCTCGCTTTTTCTTTCATGTGCGTAGAGAGGCTGTGAACAGTCTAGAGTTTTCTGTCAGCGCTGGATCAAATCTACAAAAGGATTGCATGACTAACAAGAAAATAAAAACTAGTTAAGCATATTGACATGTCTGGAAAGGACAATGCTTACATTCTTCAAAGCGCGCAAAGGGTTTAAAATACCGGCCATACTTGAAGGCAGATCTACAATATAAAACGACAGTGTGCTTTTTAGTTAAAAAAAACTAATAAGAACTTCTGTGCTTTCATCTAGGAAGCCAGGAAAACAATCCGATAGCACAATCTGTAAATTCAGCTCAGACATATGATATAAACAATGCAAATTTTACGAAAGCCTGCGCTTGTATTAGAAACTGCACAAACCCTAAGAATTTCGAAAGCTTGCGCTTTTATCAAGAAATTGAAGAAAAGCAAATTCCGATATTTTCTTGACTGATCTAGAAAAAAAATATTCCCCATTTATTATATAAAAGTCAGTGGTATAGCGAGTAGTAACAAATTCATAAAAACGATACGATATCCTCACATGTGAAGATATGATATCCTCACATGTGAAGATATCGATGATTTCAGTGGCATCAGGTTTGTCTCTTAAATTGTACTTAAATTCGTTGGTGTATCATCGAAACATCTTCGGGTCTTCCTCGAAAGTCTTCGGCAATCTTCGGCAATCTTCTGACATCTTCGGAAATTCTCGGGAAATGTTCGGAAACGTTCGTCTGGTCTTCGGGACAATTTTGGAAAATCTTCGGAAATCTTCGGAAAGTGGTCGGAAATCTTCAGAAAATCATCAAAACGCCGTTATCAGTACGTTTATATAATAAAAAGAACATTACACGTTAGCTCGAAGATATGAATTTTATGTTACTCGTGGCAAGAGCAACATCTCACTCGTTCGCTGCGCTCACTCGTGAGATATTGCTCTTGCCACTCGAACATAAACTTCATATCTTCTCTCCACCGTGTAATATCCTCTATGACCTCTATATCTGACTCAGTCCGCAAAAAGGAAGTTTTAATATCATGAGACTGCCTTGAAAACAAAACTAGGTTTCGTCTGGTTTCGTAGATACGTTTATTGCGGAAGAAACATTGACGGAAGTAGTGAATCGAGCAGGAGATAAACTTAGAAATGACAATTCACGATATTCTACAACCACGAATTTCAGAACATTTAACACATTTGTCCAAGTGAGGGCAATATCATAGCGAAAAGCAAACCAGTACACAATGAAAGAATTCAATTATACTTGTTGCAAATTACGAGCCATTAAAAAGGGCTCAGATCAAACTATGTCTTGAATTAGAGTAAAGGAAATAATTGTTGTAGAATATTTTAATAAGCTTATCACAAAACAGCTCAAAATAATTTCGAAAAGCGCCACACTGTTAAGCTCTCTGATTTCATTGGCCGATAACCTGGGCGGGTATAGGGTGTTATGGGGGTGTGACGGCTGATTGACCAATCACACCAGTGATTATATAATCTTATGAATTTAACATGTGTTCGGCAGCGAAGGCGACTACGTTGACGGCTGGTTAAGCGTTGTATTGCTCATTCTCCCAGTGTTTTCTGAGAACTTTTGCCATCAGTATCACTTTAAATACAACAGAAAGGTAGGTTTTACTATTTTTAACACAGTAAATCTAAATACTTTAAGTCTTATTCCAGTTTTGGAGGTTATTTGCTAGATTATTCTATGACCACGACTGCTGAAACAAAGCCAGATTTATACAAAACGAACCTACTCAATCGCGTCGCCGTGAAAATTCCACTACTTTTATCACTACTTGCACAGAACACTATTCTTCTGCAAGTGCTTGATTTCGGTAAGATAAATGTCTGTATAAATTTTCGCATCGAAAACTGCCTTTGTTTTAGAGACGATTGTTAGCTAATCTTGACGAACACTCCAAAGTTTCGAAGGCGTGCTAACATTTTTCTCATACTTGTCAGTTTAAGAGAAGACAGGAGACATACCTAATTTCACAGTTTTGCAAGTTTTGTATGATGCTAATGTTCAACTATTTTTGTTCATTTATATGTGTGCATAGCCGCCTAGCCATGTTACTGTGGTTATTTTCACCGAAATAAAACATCACACATGATCAGATCGATAAGTAGTAAAGTTTTTTTTACCAATAACTTAACTTATTTATTTGCCGATAACTTTTAGACAATTAAGCTTCAGTTATTTCCAATTTCCTGCCATTCCCTGATACGTTTTAATAACCTTATAAACAGAATTTGTTATCTTGATTGACCCGCCTCATAACTGAATGAACAGAAATTACCGCGAACAGAAATTACCGATCCTTCGACATTTCTCGTGAAGTAGAAATGCTCTCTCAGCTCTCCCTGTTAATTGATATACTAGAGGCATTGAAAGAAAATCTACGAGCCTGAAAATCTATTTCACGTTATACAGAGGTATAATAAAGTACAAGAAGAAAAAGGAAAATTCACTTGTCCGTCCAAATTTGTCCATCGTCTTTGCGATTAAATCGCAGTGTCATGACTTACGTAAGACTTACATACAATGCACTGTTCAGTCCAATATTTACTCACGTACAGTTTGCCCGCGAAGTAAGGTTTTAAAGGTTAATGCTCTTCTGTACTTGTAATGTGTACAATCGAGAGGAGCAAGTTGAAAGATGTACACGTTTTATTATTATTCTTTTGTCTTTGGGTCAAATGTGGCCCTGTCCCCATATAGTGTAAACAACATTATTATTACATGAAATCTCAACAAGCGAAACTAACGGCGTTAGTTCCGCAGTCAGGTTTCATTCGTTCGTTGCTTATTTCCTTCAGTCTTAAAACGGGATATTTGAAGTGCAATCTCGTTTTTAACAAATGTTAATGAGATCCTACGTGTCAACCGTGGTTGAGCGGTTGAGAAAAATGTCAATATATAAATATTACCAAAATGTTCGAAACAATTTAAAAGAACTGTGAACGAGGTTATCGTTTCGATAGAACGTAAGACATGTGAATAATGTTGTAATCACATTTTGTTTTAAAGAGTTTTTAAAAGCACATTTAAAAGTGATCAATGTCTCGTTTACATTTTATTTGTTGCATCATACTGGCAGACACATATGAGTTTAATTAGCATACATTAACTTTAAAATTAACTATAGCAACAAAAATGCAATCATGATTGCAATCTGATATACTGAACGAAACCAGGTTATTGATGAGAAATAAAGATTCACTTCCAAGGGAAATTCAGTCAAAGGTGTTTTCAATAATAATTATTTTATACTGTACTTAAATTCAACTACCCAATCTTTGTGATGAAACGCGAACCTGAGCTCAAAAGTTGATTACAGTATAGGACTTAAGGTGATGAAAGGACCAAACTGTCGCACTCAAGTGGTGTTCTGGCATGGTCTGAAGTAATGACATTTATCTTTAACTCTAACAATGGTGTTTAAAATTAGAGAAGTTAATTCAAGGTCACAGGAAACATAACTTGTTTGAAATGGCATGGAGTTCACCCAAAGGAAAAAAAAACTCACAGGGGTTCAAGTGTAAAAAGTAGATTTTCCATTGAATCAAACTACATACACAGGGTTCAGTTTACATTTCAAGTCACATCAAAACTACCAACAAGAGTATGTGATCTCCACTTTCAGCTGCTCTGTTGTTAGTCTACTAATGCAGACCTGGCAATATATTTTCTGGCTGTTTCTCTCCACCAAAAATTGTAACCTTCAGTCAAGACTGGAAATTTAAATAATCTGTAACACACAAGTCTCCCTGAGTTTGTGATTTTACAGTTTCTACATAAATTACAGATATTTTTAAATATTTCATAATAATAGTAATAATGATAATAACAATAACAACAATAATACTAATATAGAGTTTTATTTAACGTAACCTGAAAACCGATCAGCTGATCCACACTGAAACACTGACCAGTATAACCCGCTGATCAGTACATAAAAAATACACAAGATAAAAAAGAATTATTTGAAAGGGTCAATTCTACCCATGGTACATAGTATTTTTGTTTAAGGTTATGTCAACTGCAAAGAGAAGGAGATGGCATATTCCTGCCTCTGTCACAGCCAAAACAACATTCAACCCGATTAGATCTATTGTGGATAGAATGAAGATAACACCGAATCCTGAGAAAGAGATGATTGCTTTGTCTATTGGTGAGTTAACATGACAAATATGCATGTACAGTCAAAGCTCTTGTAAGCAAACACCCTCGTTAGCTTGCCCAGCTAACAATAAATACAGTACCGTAGTGGAAATAAAAAATAAACTACTGTTGTATTAAATCACATTTTTGTGTTATTGCGCCCTAGTACATCAACATATTCAACATTAACAGCCTCAACAAAAAGTAGTGATACGGTTTAAAATGTTTACGATCTGTGTCTTTCAGTCAGGCCTCAGTTTATATTAGTCTGGTTGGTTAGTTATATTAGGCTGGTCAGTTTCTTTGGGTGTGTCTGCTTACGGGAGCTTACAAACAAAGAAAAAGTCTAAGTCATAATCTCTGAAAGTATCTGCGGCCACTTACGGGAATGTCGGCTTACAAGAATGTAAAAATACAGATTTTGTATGGGAGTTAAAATGGGGTTTCAAACAAGGCGGCCATAAGTAGAGCTGTCTGCTTACAAGAGTGTCTGTTAAGAGAGCTTCGACTGCAATTGCATTGAAAAACAAAGGGAGAGGGGGGGGGGAGGGGAGGGGGGAGGGACAGAGGAGTGCCAAGTTTCTTTTGCCCTGCCAGGCAACTTTTGTTCAGTTTTTCATGAATTTCTTTTTTGACTAAATATCTCTCATTATATTATATACATATATGGTATTTAACTATGTACGACATTTGCCAAAAACATACTGGGAGATTATTTTGGATTTCTGGCCAAATTGGTCAAATTCTGAGGGCTTGATCTTTTCCTTTTTCAGGGGATCCATCGGTGTTTGGAAATTTGGAACCTTGCAATGAGATGATTAATGCAGTTGTGAAGTGTGTAAAACAGTCCAAACATAATGGCTATGCTCCTTCAACAGGTATGCACAGGCCAAGGCTATTTCATTTGGTGTCAATGTCCCTGTACTGCAAGAGCTTCTTTTGATGCTTGTGTCGTAAAACTGTCTTCAAAACAAGCAAACACTAGTTTATTTTATTTTTCTGGTTCAATTCAAACTCCTATTTCTAAACAGGGATTTTTCCACTATATACCTATAATATATATCAAATTTACGTATTGTAGGTTATGTCAAAGCACGTGAGGCCATTGCTGCAGAACATTCATTCCCTTTATCTCCAATAACTTACAAGGTAAAGATTGGATAGTCATAATTTAGGATTGTTTATTTTTGTTTCTATATTTAAATACAGAATTAATGCATTTATTATTCAACAAATTGTAACACTATCCAAATATGGTCATGATGCTCTCGATATCTGTCATCCGTAGGTAACAGATATCCAGCGGTATACGTAGCTTCGTACGTGGGAAGAAAAAGTGAAGTGAGAAAATGTTGACAGAGAGATTTAAAAATGTTAGGCTGTTTTGTTATCAATTTGTTGAATAATAAAACAATTATCCTGCTCAATCTCACAGAATATCGTCTGATTTTAGCCGACTCGGCCTACGGCCTCGGCGGCTAAGTATCAGACGATATTCCGCGCGATTTCGCAGGATAATTGTTAAATATTTGTTGTTAACTTATTTATCTTAGGATGTTGTTTTGGCCTGTGGATGTTCTGGTGCTTTGGAGCTAGCTCTCGATGTTCTTCTTAATCCTGGTGACAATGTTCTTTTACCCAAACCAGGATTCTCTATTTACCAGACACTGAGCATCTCACGAGGTCATGAAGTCAGGCATTACAATCTCTTGGTAAGGCATGAAAAGCTACTTTGCAAAATGACTAGCTACTTTGCAAAAGGATTGTTTTCTTTTGATGTACAAGTGGCATAAAAAAGTAATATAATTACAATTAAATAGAATTAAAAATTTGCATTTTTTAGTGGCAACAAGATGACGCCAGAATGTCATGTACTCAGCAATTTATATGGCTTTTAAAATGTTTCAATCTCTAGATCTTCTTTAATCAAATTATTATCAGTACTATAGAAATTTAATTTGTGCTTTTCATGTACCAAATAAGGAGACATCCCACTATTTCAAGCTGGGATTCTGTCAATAAACTATAGCTGGAAGACTCTGGGTAGGATTCCACCCAAAATAACAAACTCCAATTCCTCATGATCAGGTGTCAAGTTAAATACAAATACACTGTATGCTAGCCCTTTCTGAAAGTGCTCATAACATCTCTAGGTCTCCAAATGATAAAAACGATTATGTTATAACAACAATGACAATGAAAGGTCCTCAAATCAAGTTTATTACTGCAAACGATACAGCTTAGCTACAAGTTCATAACAGTGAAACAATCAGTAACAAACATGTAAAACTGGTTTCATAAAGTAGCAAAATGTCTTGGCAACTTAGCTCTAAAGACTCTACAAAAGAAATCAAATTTATTATTGGCAAAATTTAATTAACTTACATCATGTTTGCAGAGAAAAATAAATTTGTGTATTTATTTTTGAGGTACAATTTTCTTGACTGTACAGTGCAAGGTATGTAATAATATTTTTTTGAAATATACATTTAGCCTGAAAGATCTTGGGAGATTGACATTGATCACCTTGAATCACTGATTGACGATCGAACCAAAGCCATACTGGTGAACAATCCTTCTAACCCTTGTGGTTCAGTTTATTCTAAAGAACATCTGGAGGCCATCCTGGAGGGTAAAAACAATCCACTTATTTATCACAAATTATCCAGTCAGTGTTGTTTCTTGTACTTACAAGTTAGCAGACAAGAAAAGGTCGATTGTTTTCTTTTGACTAAATTATATATTGTCAGTGATTTCCTGCCAGGATGTTGCTATCCCAGCAGTCCGAGTGATATATCCTACACGCTTGACCAGACTGACTTTTAAATATAATTTAGTTACCCCCTGATAAAACCTTTTTCTCAGGCCCAACCAGGGGTTTCATTAGGGGCTGGGCACCAAGCAAATTGACCAGCTGTGATGGAGGATGATTTTGGTTTGACCATCTAGAGGAACGTTTTTCTTATAAAGGTTAAAAAAGTTTTGCCTGCCTGTGAAAACCAGTTGCCCTCCTGCTACAAAAGGTTAATGAAACTAAAGCAGATAAAGTTGGTGCAGAGAAGATTCATGCATAACTTTTAGAACAATAAAAACATTAATGTTCAGCAGGCATCATGGTTTCAAAAAAGACTAAATTTATTGGGCTAGAGGGACTGGTAATTGCAAGGAACAAACCATCAAAGTACAACTATCAGAAGGCTAATATTAAGTTTATCCCCTTCACAGCCGTTGTAAGGGTCGTCACACAACGCTTCTCTTCTCTTATTCTTCTCTCAAGCATAGTGCGACAATCCTAATAATGGCTGCGAAGGAGACTAATATTAAGTTATTCATTGCTATAATTTGTAGTTTAGAAGTACATGTAGCTACATGTATAGGTATACCTATTGGGGTTCGCTATGTTCAAGGTTGCAAATGTTTAAGGATTCAAAGTTATATTTTTTTTATCCCATCAACAAAGTGACCTTTTTTGCAGTGGCTGAAAAATACATGATTCCTATTATTGCTGATGAGGTGTACGAGTATGCTGTGAGTATAAAATAAAACAAATATTAAATAAAATAATGACCTCTATAAATTATCTAGGGATTAAGCACAGTTAATTTTTACCAAAAAAAGAAAATTTATTTAACTTCAAATACAATGTAGATGTACAATACTTGGCACCAAAATAAACAAGAGCAAAAAAAGAAAAACACAGAGATTTTGATGCCCTACATGTAGCTATTTAGTCATCACGATCTGTGATATTATCTGTCTCTATCAACAGATCGCAGTTGTGGTTTAAATTATACCTTCCGTGACTTCTTCTGATTAAGGGCGCACGTCCACAATGTTGTCAGCTTCACAAACTATATCATCATTGTCTTCTCTTCTCTTCTCGCTTTTAGGTACATAAGTACATCAAAAACTCAATTCACCTGAATCATCTCCAAGTTGACAGCCTCCAAAAAACAGTTTCTTTAGAAACTAAATATCTCTCTTCATAAATTATTTGTTTTACTTATGAAGGTGTTTCCTGAATACAAGTTTTACCCTCTTGCTCAGTTATCAGACAATGTCCCCATCCTAACTTGTGGTGCAATTTCAAAAAGGTTAGTAATTTGTTTTTTGCAATATTTTGGGTTTTTTTAAAGGTTTTGTCAGAAAAAGAGTTGTGTGTAAAAACTGAAACAAGCAGTGGAATCAACAATAATGTATTGAGAGGATTCTTTGTGTGCAAAAATTGAACTACATATAGACTAGGAATCAGTCACATTTCACGGGCAAAAATCACTAATTTCCTGCAGAACAGGACACCCACCTTATGTGTTGTCTGTATAGTGAAAAACTGTGACCCAGGTTTTGAAAATGCTGTCCTTGGCCTGCATCCCTGGGCAGAATTTTCAAGTCCGAAAGTTACAGTTTTTCACTATTTGGACCAACCCTAAGCCAGTAAATACCTTATTTATTTTTCCTCTTTCTCCCAAATCACTTTAATTTATGATAATGTTGTTGACCTTTTCCACACACACAGCAAGCATGCATTAACGTGACCATCGGTGAGAGATAGGAAAATCTGGACTATGCTAAGAACCAATCAGATTGCAGGACTCGTTACCATGCCCTCTTAGAAAAAAAATGTCACTTTATATTACCTTCAGGTTCCTTGTGCCTGGTTGGCGACTGGGGTGGGTCCTTATCTACGACAAAAATCAAGCATTCACAAGTGAAGTAAGTTGCACATGACAACATATTTTCTGTTTAATATGTGTTTCACTTTAATTTATTTCAATTTACAAAGCTGTTTGTAACCTCAGTGTCAAGACTCTAATTGATGTATTAGACAAAACCCTTATTTTATATACAAACCATGGCCCTCTCTACATCTGTACTTCTTTTCTCACTTACCTGGAAGAATGATTTGAGAAAAAACAAACATTTATAAGCTCTTCAAAAAGATTCTGTCAATTTTTGTGGTATCAGAGATGAGGGTTGTCTGAAAGTTAGACTTCAAAATGTAGGTACATCTTTTACTCCTAAAAGTATTTAACATAAATTCTCTTTACAAAAGGTACGACCTGGACTAATTGCACTATCACAACAAATCCTGGGTCCAAACACACTTATCCAAGGAGCTTTACCAGAGATCTTGGCCAATACACCACAAAGCTTCTTTGAAAACTCTATGAAGGTCATTCAGGTTAGTGGAAATGAGATGAATATTAATTTAATAACAATCATTAACACTGTGACTACCAACAAGATACATTGAAGTAAGTTAAGAGCGAGGATAAAAATCTTCACCTGAAAAGTTTTAATTTTTTTTCTTATTAATTTTCTTTGGGACAGTGGTATCAGCTTTTAGGAAACAGTCTGTTTAATAATTTGGAGGTGGAAGACTTAAGACTATAACCCACTACTTGAAGAGAAAAGGCCTTTTTTAAGGGGGGAGTTGACATATTTGTTTCATAAATTTTCTTCATTAATAGGAAGTACAATAGACACAATGTATTATCCACACAATCTGAGTGTACATTTGCTCTTATTTCAGCCACAGTTGAACAGTGTAACCTTGAATTAAGCTTGTAACACAGACGATTTAACTACACAAATACAGTGTGCAATGCTAACATGCGAGTGTTTCAATTTCTTCCACAGAAAAATGCCGAAATATGCTACGATGCATTGCTTAGAATCCCTGAGCTCAAACCCATAATGCCATGTGGAGCAATGTACATGATGGTGAGTTCAGCCAGTGTAAAGTATACATAGTTACTCTCTGCATGCATTGCAGATGTTCGTGATCAATCTGTCTAGCCAAGTTTTCCTTTTACATAATTTATATCTGTACATTAAATTGTAATGAAAAAGCATCAGAATCATATACTTCTTACATGTAGTCTTGTAGTTTTGCAAGCATCAGTCTTCTCCAGTCAGGATTTGAGCTTGAACCTTGAAGATGTTTGTTATGCAAAAAATACTTTCTTTTTTTCTTTTTCATTTTTCAAGGTTGGTATTGACATTGCCAAGCTAGATGGTATTATAGATGACTTGGATTTCACAGAGAAACTGATATCTGAGCAGTCAGTATTTTGTTTGCCAGGAAAGGTACAAAATAATATGGAAAATATTCTAGAATTCTCTTGAGAGATATAGTGGTGACAAATACTATTTCTAAAGATGATTTGTTTCAGTTGTTTGCTCGGCCCCACTAGCACTTGTGCTATAACACTGCCGAGGGTAAATAAAGGTTATATATATTGCCAAGCCTCTTATTTGAAAATCCAATTCTGAAACTTTGATGGTTTTGGACTTTGAGACAGACAGAATCACAAAAATGGCCATTTTGCGACTTATCACAAAGGATTCTGAGATTTCAACATCAAAAAAAACATTCCAAGACACCCATTTTTCCTTGCTATCATCATCCTTACACTAGATTACCAAAATGCATAGAAATGTAACATTTCTACTTTTTTTAAATCTAAATAATTTTGTAATAACTCTTGACAGAAGAAGCATTGATTAAGATGTTCATGACTGGTTTTGTTTATAGCAAACTGCAACAATAACATACTAATCTAATCTGTTTGACTTCTCATTTCAGTGCTTTCAGTATCCAAATTACTTCCGGATTGTACTGACAATACCAGAAGAAATGATACAGTTAGCTTGCAAAAGAATCAACGAGTTTTGCAAAAATCACAGAGAGAGTGATGCCCACAATACTTCCAGTGCATAAATGGTTAATACTGTTGGAGTTTTGGGTCACTATGCAAATAATACAAATACAAATGTTCATATAATAATTAATGTCGACGAGACTAAAAGTTTCTGCCGTTAGCAGCAATTTTGCATTCACATTGTATTTTTTCAAACTTTCAAAATTTCACACTTCAGATCAACATCATGCTTTTTCTGTCTGGCACCTATTTTAGAACTTACAGCTACTTTTCTACGATTGTCTTGATTAGGTCATGTGACAGGCTTCTACGAGTGCCTGTTCTACAAAATAGAAATTAAAAGCAAACCTTGGGGAAAATAATACTGTCATATTAAAACATGATGAGCATGTTTCCCATGGGCTAAGAGTTTTTGATTGACCAGTCAAGAATTCTCTTTTTGATGATGTAATAAATAGCTCTGGCTTCTTCACATGTTGAAAGAGATTTACAGTTAGAGGGGTGGTGGATGGCAAATATAAGACTTTGAGACAAGGATCTTTTCTGTCAGCCTGAAATATTTTTAAAAGGACAAAAAGGGCAGTATATACAATAACATTAAATTAAAAACAGTTTGTAAAGGCTAAGATCTACAGTACATTGCAATGGTTTCTCTTTCATGCTCTTGCTTGAATAATGCAAAGGTGTGAACGCACTGTGCTGTAAAAAATTTGGTTAAAATTTGATGGCAAATAATCTTCACCACTAAATCCCATTTAAAATGGAACGCATACAAGTTTGACACCAAATATTTTGTATTTCAATCGGCCTTGGAAACTGTAAGATACAGAATGTATACAGTTATTTATTAGCTGAATAAAATATTTCTACTTTTATAACATCAAGGCAATAATGTTAACTTTGTACGAGAGGCCTTCATAGCAATTTGTCAAGAGTCCTTATGTTATATTAAATTAATTAAGCTCAGCTGGTTAAATATCTATAGATATTCTTTATTTAAGTGTTAAAAATAATTCTTGGAACTTAATATATTACATGTGTACATGTTATTAAAGGACTGGAACAGTAATAAATTAGATGATATGGAGTGCAGATATGCTTCTTGTTTCATTGTCGTAGAAGAGGAACAATAGGCGATTTGCATGATGGCGTCATTTGACTACAACTACCAGAATCCTTCACTTTTTCTGTTTCTTATGTTAATTAGGGCAATTGTTATTTAAACCCCACTGGGAATATAAAAATTTAAATAATAAAGAAAAACCGAAAGGAGTTCTGGTAGTTGTAGTCAAATGACGACAACATGCAAATGTGCTATTCTGCGAGTCTCAAAGCATATCCCTTTCATTGTTCAAGAGTCCTGAGAATGAAACGTGAAGCAGATAGTGATTTTTGCCCACAGCCAGGTAGTTTTGACAACCTTGTCAACACCCTTGCAAGATCCAAGTACACTAACATTATGCTCAATTTCCAATACTCTCTTGAATCAGAGATTACATACTGGTAAATTGTTACTGCAGGAAAATTCAAAATTGGACCAACAATGTGTACCGGTAGTTCCAGAAAATATCCATACCTCCCCTATGGAAGGGATTTTTTTTAAAGAACTCCCATTCCTCTAGCCCATGCCCTCCAGGAAATTCCAATCCCTTCTGTGGGGGAGTATGGATATTTTGTGGAACTGTACACACAATCTGCAGAGCAACACATATGTAGAAGATTTTTCAAATCTCAGATCTCTCTAGCTGTTGAAGACAACATTTCAGGAAAAAACACTTTCTGCCTTTGTATTGAGTTATACTGTAGAAACAAAACTGGAATTTTAGGAGAACAAGAAAATATGATATATATGGGAACACAAGGCACAGGCAGACGTTTCCTGGCTCTTTTTGAATGAAGTAGACGGCCATACTGCTGGAGAAGGTGTCTGATTTTGCCATCTTTTCTAGGAATCAGAATTTTTCCAGTGGCCAGTATTACTTTTGACAACCACTATATCTTCTTTCAGTGTCATAACAATAATTTGGTTGATATAAGTCGGTAGCCTCTCTAACCATTCAAGGAGATGACTGACATTGTACACTCCCATTAACTAATGTGTGCACAAACCCACCCTGCGGAAGGACAATGAAAATTCCAAGGGGGGTAGAAGGTATGAAGCAAACCTAGTTTTCATGGGGGCTCAAATCTTCCATGAACAATAAATTTCAGGCTATGAATCTCATTGTTGAACCTAATGTGCATGTACTTCATGTACATAAAACCAATCACAATTGCTGCTTTCTTTAGCATGCCAAAAGTAATCAGGCAATTCAGGGTTGTCACCCACTGGAACAAAAAAAAATCCCTGACTTTTCACTGACTGTGCAGGATGATTATTCTGGCCATGAATCAACAAAAATAAGGATGGCTCCGATAGTTTTTATAAAAAAATTGCCTTGCCTATACGAAAACATCTAATCAAATAATTTGTGGTAACCTTAAGACAAAACTTATCCCTGACCTTGAATAAAATCTCATTTTCCCTGACTGTGGCAACACTGCAATTACTTTGGTTTTGGTTTGACTACAGTTTGAGATTGGCTGAGTAGTCTAATTTATAAGTAATTGGTTTGGTTTCAGGCACTAATTTGAAAACCACTCTATTCTTGACAACTGTTAAATCACTCTCTCGCCATTTGATTAAGTGACAAAGTACAGCTGTTTTGTGAAGGGACTGTTTAATATTCAATATTAGCTGGTAGGAATTCTCGTAATGTTGTGTGTGAGCAAATGCTTGTGTACACGCTTATTGAAACAAGAAATTTAATGCACAGCGAGGACGTGCAATGCATTCAAGTGGAGTCACCTTAAAATTTAAAAACTACACATGTATACATACTTTTTCCTCTATTTATTAATTCCTCTCCAGAGTAGACCCAGAGTACATAAAAGTAAGGTTAATATTTTTTATTTTCTTTGTCTCTGGTTGTTTGTGATTCATTATTTTCCTGATTTGCCTTGATTAGCCTAATGCTACCAGCAGATCAGTTTTACATCTGTATTACTAATTGGACCGAGTGGAGTACAATTCACAGAGTAATCACGCAAGTAATTTAAAAATCGGACATGCACGAAGTGCAAGGTCAATTTGAAATTACTTGTGTGATTTCTCCCTGAATTGTACAACATGAGGTCTCTGGTTGTTTGTGATTCATTATTTTCTATAACATTTTTCTAATGAATCATAATTATCTATAACAAATTTCGGAATTAAACATTTCTTTTGAGAACTTCTTTTCACCAAAAATGTCTGTAGCACCTTTCATAAGTTTTGAAAACTGTAGGAAACATTGCAAAGGAAGCCATTAAAGCGCATGTAATTGACATGCAAATCACATAGGTTATCCAATTGCAAAATTTCAAATTGGATACCTGTAATTGGACACCCATGTGATTGTGCACCAATTATGTGACAAATACAATGTAGGTGTGCAGAGAACCAATATTACGATTGAAAATTTTGTTATAGATTCAATAAATTTTTCAATGCAACTGAAATAAAGTGTGTAGGTCGGTTTTCTCCAAAGAGGGCATTCACGTAATCATTTAGCCAAAAATACTGGGACTTAACAGTCCACAATAGCAAGACGTAAAATACTCTCCCACCCGTCCCCTCTACTTTATGTTTACCTGCATCAATAGCAACATCGGGCGGTTTGAAACGTCAAAATCGCCATTAAAAAATGTGCGAACTGCCGTGTTCACTACTTTCACATATGTAACCGCATGAAGCGATTCGAAAGCAGGATGCACGGCAAATCGTTTGGTTTACTTTTTCACTGGTGTCAATTGAACATACATTGACCGTCTTCAAACCACGCTGAACAGAGCAAAAGAAGGGAGACAGGGCAAGCCCTTGAATACAGAAAGTGAACTTACTCACGGCTGCATTCCCCAAAATTCTGCATCGTGTCCAGCTTCAAAGGCGAATGCATTTTCCAGTGTTGGATCCACGCTCGTTCGACTCTCTTCCAAGGTTTCTTGTTCGAAGCTCAAATCCCCGTGTCGTGTGTGAAAGATAACCTCAAAAACACACCCGACGAGTGCAATGAGAACAGAGCTTTACGTACTGCTCAGAAACTGAGCAAGAACCGGCATTTAGCCAGAAAAACTTAGGGTTAGATCGCTGACCAGAAGACCAGCACCTGCCTGAAGGAGACGAACGAGAGAACGATCGCTTCACATTGCCGCCATTTATTTGACTGCATTGGCCAATCACAAGACTAGATCCAGGAACAAGCGCTGCCATGACCTTCGGCTTGCCCAGGCAGTTTGCGCAGGCAATTTGGGGTTAATTTGGCATAGCTGTGAGAATGCCAAAAGGTTTGGAACTGGTGCAATCATTCGATCAAAACGGGTGAAAAGGACAATTTCCGGAAGTCACATTTTTCTCAGATAATTTTCCATTTGGGAGTGCCCTTTTTTGTCCTGACGAATTGCCCCCGGTTATTTCTTAAAGTTTTAGAAAACTTAAAGCTACTTTCCACTGCAGCATGTTTGGCAATGTGACGTTTTCAAGCTTTCCGACTTTCTACTGCAGTCGTTCTACGTTCCAAGCTTTTGCCCTCAACAGGCGTAAAATACAGGCGGTCAAGTCCATACCAACTCCTCAGTCCAACCCCAACCTCGTTCCCACGGCTCTAGGAACGAGGTTGAGTCCATCCCTTCTAAAAGGCCGAGAGGACTGGGGCACAGAGAAAGAAGCCTGCAAAAATATTTTTAAAGTCACACCCAACTTCGTTTTCAGGGTCTCTGGGAACGAGGTTGAATAGCACACCATGTAAATACACACACTGACAAGAAATAGCTTTCCTGCGGCAAATTATTTTATTTACTGCGTCAAAAAGGAACAGAGAGTGCGTAAAATGATATATAAAATAACTGAGATGAAATAATTTTATACACGTCATATATAAGATTTTGTCCTTTGAGTGATAATGAAGCTAACCGTCAACTAACTTAAATTTATCCGCCAACCTTTAAACCGAAATTAGTTTTCCCCGTCGACCGGTCAGCAAGGCTGAGTTGTTACATTTTGTTACATGGCTAGACTTGTTAAGATATAACGCACGCTGTGCCGTTTCACTTAGAATTGTCGGTTGTAATAACGCGAAAACCAGGTCCTGATCTGACTATTAGCGATTCGCGCGAAATGGTTTCTTCTAAGACAATTTTTTTGTATCCTTAATTTATAGTTTCTCTCTTAGCTGTTTAATCTTGTTCTCTTCGTGTATGTAGCACGTTAAGCCCTAATCGCCAGCAATTCCTCGAAGGAGAATACCTGGGTAATAGAATGGTGAAACGTTTCTGTTCCCAGAATCCTTCTCCAAGCCGTGTTGCTATTTTTGCTTGGATTCCAGATTGAATGATAAGTTGCAACTGGAAATATTTTGGAACTCTGGGATAAGCTTTAGAGAGCTAGATTTCCGGGATAACGATAAAATTCCCTTGTAAATTGTATTTGTAAGTTTCATAAAATTATAATCCACGCCGACGCTATGCATATATCGAATCCTAATTTGCCAGACATTCCTTGCAGAGTGGTCGTTTCTCCCCGTAATCACTGCAAAGATGTCCGATGCACTGACAGCAGCCATTCCGGAACCAGCGGTATCTGTTCGATCCAAGGTCTGAGCACAACCTGATGCAGCTTTCCTTAGTGACACAGCCATCACGGAAAGCTACTTTGCAGACGTTTTTGTTGTTGGAAGAGCCTGAAATGTACAGAAGAACGAATCGTCAAGAGAAGAACTGAAAAACCGAGAGCAAAACTAGACGGTTAGGGGTCATGCAGAGAATAATTAACCCGCAACCTACGCGAATGAAAAAGGGGGCGTGAGGAGTTAAGTTGCCGCAGTTAGGTGTATCGCCTTTCTGTATATTAAACGTAAAATAGCATGATGAGATATCCTTTTAATGATGAAATTTTAGTCAGTTAAGTACATTTCTAACAAATAAGAGGATTTCCGACCCAATTAAGCCTGGCTACTCATCTCTGCCGGTTCTACAACAGAATCACGTTATCATAGGGTCCACAAGTTATGTTGCAATCCATTTCATCCCAATGTTTAATTTATATAAGTACTCTTCGATCGCTGGCCTTTCTAGTATTTCATTTTTTTGTTTCCTACAATTTCAAACAGTTCCGGATTTTTTAAAGTTCCCCTTTATTTTTAGATCAATTTGCATGTATTTAGTGACTAAATCGCTTTTTGTGCACGCTACTACTGTCAGCGAGCACTTGACACATTGAAATGAACGGAAAAGTCAACCTTTTGATGAGCGGCGCTGCCGACATGGGAGCAGTCGTTTCTTCCAGAAACGGAAATCGGGCCAAATCTAAACAAAAAACATGGAAATCTACCTGAACACATTTTTGCTGCCATTGCAGCTTTTAAGCTTCACATTTTGCTGCACTAAAGGTTTCCATTCCTACTCATAAAATATTTCAGTCACGAGCACGACGCGGCAGTATATTCTGGAGTTCGAAACCCGAGAAAAGCAGAACATTTAATTGCCCCGTGGATCTGTAACTGAGATCACGCCATTCTAACTAAGTGCGCGCATTTCCGGAAGAGTTAACGTTTGCGTTTTCTTAGTAATAGTATTCTTAGTTCCTCGTTTAGACCAAATCAGTAAACAAAATACAATTTTCTGCCAACGCCAAACAAGGAATAAATAACTGAAATGTCAGGCTGGGGTTATTTGCCTGACATGGTGGTTTTATTGCACCAGTTCTTGCCAACTCAATGGTAATTGGCCAATAGTAAATGACACTAAGGAGAAGGAGATAAATATTTCTGTCTGATTAGTCTACAGGTCTTTTTCCGACTTCAGCAGTTTTCATTTAAAAAAAAGATGGCCTGTCCCAGGTTGTTCAAAGGACGGATAACGCTATCCAGTGTTATCCACCCTTTGAACAATTGGGCCCTGCATGTCCACTTAAAGCCTATAGGTCCCTATAGCTTGTACCCCAAGCTAGCTAGAAGCCGCTTAAGTTACACACTACAGACTGCAATGTAAAAAAAAGAAATCAGTCGTAAATCGAGCTAAGTCGCTATATTACGTGCACAAATTTCTTCAGAAGAAACAACTAACCCTCTCGGTCGTGTGGCCGAGTCTGAACGCCAGCTGAGATACACGGTAAGGTTTAGATGTTAAAACAAAGGGAGAACGATCGACTCCAACGCCAAATCATACCTTTTTTCCCCGCAGTAGGTGACAAAGGAGTTGCATACTGGTGCGGTCTCGTCTTAAACGCTATGGCGAAACGTGATCCATGACTCATCGCCTCGAACAGGGTTGGTAAAGACGTGTCCAAGTCGCCGAAGCTGCTTGGTATTTCGTCAGGTTTGCTGGTGGTGTTTGGAGGTATAAAATAGCTACAGAGACCAATGCAGTCGCAACATTTTCTCCAAAGATTACCAAGGCACCTAAAACAGTCTTCACAACACTCACACTTTTGCCCTGGAGCTCTAGGTCTGCAGCGCTGGCAATCTTTCATTATGATACAGAATGACACTCGAGCGACACACACCTTGCCTTTACATCTCTTGAATGCCCTTAACTCGTCTTGGCTAGGTTTGCCATGTCGATGCCGTGTTTCGCTCATGAAGATGTTTAGTATAACCAACACGAGGAAGAGGAGCAGTTTCGTTGAAGTTCTCATCGTGAGCTGAAAGAAAACCCTGCATCAGTCAGTTATCATGATTACAAGTTCTACTATTGTTGCGAGAGGCGCACTTTGGCTTGTATTAGTATTAACGTTATCTTAACGTTATCCAACTGAGACAGTGGTTCGCGCCTCATGACAGCGAGACCCCTGAAACGAATGCTTTCAGTCTAAGACTGATTTTGGTGTTACACACTTTCAGAGACAAAAAAATGGTACAACTGCCACCATACCATTTGTAAGGTTTCGGAGTATTTATCTCTTCGTGACCGGTGTTAAAGCCTTTTTACGGCGGTGAAGAGCAATGAGCACGATCCCAACTATAAGGCTGGGTAACTTCGCTTTCTTGAATATGTTGCGAAATGAGAAACAAAATACTCTTCTGATGGAAAGGTAGTTACTACGCCAGGAGAATATCTTTCTGGTGGGTAAACCGAATGAAGCACATGGGGTACCGCCTGGATGTCAGTGGCAGAGTGGATCGTGCAGCTCGTTAAATAAGCCAATATTCCGGGAAATGAGCTGTGGATTAGTAGCCTGGGTTTTATTTATACCCCCTGAGTGGAAGCGTGTTAAAAATCAGACAACAACAATTAATAAACTGGAAAACCAAGTAAAAACAATTTAAGTACATTTTACGAAAACTGGACACTGAAGGTTTAGTATTATCAACGAAGACACAATAACACAAATGGCTATCACATGTGATCACTACATCGCGGTTCTATTGGAATTGACTCATGGAATTTCTGGCGGTGACTATCACCTGGTGAGGCCGAGTTCTGTTCACCACCCAGGTGGTACTTAAAGTGTATCGTTCCACACGCGTCGTTCTGGCAGTAAAACAGAAAAAAAAACTCAAAATGGTATAAATAATGAAGTATTTATATCAAGGTTTGTTACAAACTTCTCTCGATCATTTCTAGTTAGTTTTGCGGTTTTCTCGGAATGAACGGAATTCAATGTGCGCTAAGACAACATTAAGACATTTCTTTCTCGGTTTACTGAAGTCGAATACTGGGGCCTCATTTTTGCTAAAACGCTAAAGTTTTTGACTTGGAGTAGCTTGAGAAGCAATTGGTCAAAGATGTTGTGGGTCTAACTGAAAGGAGAGAAGCTTGAGAGATGTTGTAAGGTTGTAAGTCAGAACCGAAATGGTTCCCGTCTTCCCTCTATTTTCGATCCCGTTTATCGCAGAGATAAGTCTTGCGAGTGTTTTGACAACACTAAAAAAAGAGGAAACATTTGTAGAAATAAACCTCGTCCGGCTCACCAACTGAGTTAATCTTAACTAATCCTGTAGCTTCATTTCATTACGCTTTTTAGTGCGTGCACGCGACTGTAATAATTGTTTCGGCGCGGAAGCGAGACTTACTGAGTAAGAAGATTACTATAGCTATGTCCTCTAATAACATGATTATAACTGAAACTGATGCGACAAAGGAATTACCGCATTTAAGTTTCCCGCCTCAAAATACGACTCTGGGTTTGTCAAAGACAAATTGCCAAAGAGTTCATCGTCGTTAACTTTTCAAACGCTTCAGTGTTTCTTTCAAATCAGAGCTAGTTTCCTCTGCCTGCCTATCCGAGTTGTTAGTCATGGAAGAAGTCCATATTACTGGCGAATATAATGTTGTTCCGTTACCGTTTTACTAGATCCAGTTCTTGTTCACGAAACAAACTGTTCTGAAACTAACAAGTCAGGAGTGAAATGAGGGTCGCCGTCTGTCTTCTTAATGAATTTAACGCATAAGATAATCTACTTTTGAACAACACAGAAAATTACTACGAACAATTTTTTTTTTCCGGCAAGGGTTTTTGAGGTAGCTAATGTTTGCTTTCCAGCCAATTGTAGCTCAACGTGGAATACAGTGATACAGGGTAAAAGCGCAGAACTAACTGCCTCCGAAAGCAATTTGTATGTGTAACACGGTGTCCATGGAAGCTAGCGAGGAGAATTTCTATTTCAAACCAACACCGGGTAGAAACACTGAGATATTTCGTTTTCTTCTTGGTATTACTGTAACAGCTTTGGTCATCATCCTTATTGCTGACAACTATGTCCGGTTCGGTAGATGAAATGGCCAATCTGATGAATGGATTGTCCGAAGCACGACCACCCATATACGTAGGTAGATAGCGTAGGGTTGGTACTGTCGTACAGATGTGTGTGGCAATAACGGAACGGGTATTACGTATCGGATCTGAATTTAATTTGATTTAAAAAAGCATACAGTTCCAGCTATTCGGATCTCTGACTTTTTTTCGCCCCCCTACAGCTTCACTCAATTAGCATCGCCTATCACACACACCAGGCACTGAACATTGTAAGAGTCTTCAACCTTTCAAAAGGTTAGGACTAGTTGCATTGCTAATTGCCTTTTCCCAAAATGCGAACAAAAAATATGCTTCTAGTTCAATACAAGAGATGATTATCATCGTCTCTTTTTATATGTAAGCTTCAGGAACTCGGGTGAGTTACTTGTGTTTGCCTCATACCTATGACCTCTTGAGCAAGCCTTAAACACTCGTACCTGACGGATCGCGTGTATCGCTTGTATTCTAACATTTTTCTTTAGCTATCATCCTCTGTTAATTGCTCGTGTTTGTGGTCGACATTGCTCGTGTTTGTAACCGATATAACGAACGCTCTGAATGGTTTATAAACCCTTTGCAGCTGGGGTCTCGTGACTTTCTTCCATAAAAAAATCTTTATTATGGGCTATAACTTAAGGCAGGGGTACACGTGAAGGCTGTTTTGATGTCGCTTAACACGGCCTTTCTGCCAAATATCTCGCCCGTTTCAAGCGACACTAAATCTCTC
Organism: Micromussa lordhowensis; assembly: GCA_964020085.1. Lineage (NCBI taxonomy): Eukaryota > Metazoa > Cnidaria > Anthozoa > Scleractinia > Lobophylliidae > Micromussa > Micromussa lordhowensis. Next base: position 21,525,939 of record OZ026606.1, read on the forward strand.
TGCTTATGTCATTAACCACTGTTTGGCGGTTTTGTGTAAATTTTTAGGTGATTTTTCGGCATTTTGGGAAAGAGATAGTTTTTCTCAAAGGATAGGTTAAATTGAGGACAATATGAAATGTTGAAGATTTGATGGATTTGGAAAATTGAAATCTGAAGTGAAGAATTAGTAGACGGATACCAAACAGTCCCCTAGCAAACTTGGGCGCTCTTTTGCGGGAGTCAGCTGTCCGGTAGTGTTTCCAACCCATCTTAATCCTAACAATTTCCTTTTTTATATCACTTCAAATCTCACTCCTATTTATGTTTACCCCCGCCTTAAAGAATGCAAGAAATGGAAAGAGCATATCGAAAATTCAGGCCAAGTTTGAGACACCTGGGATTAATAAGTAAAAAATTTAGAGGATTTATATGGAAAATGTTGCTGGACATGCTTTATTCCATTTCTTGCGGTCGTTACATGTTGTAAGTTATAGTCCAGAATTTTATGAAAATAGCTCACGTGATTGCTTAGCTGTAAAGGGCCTGTTGTAGGGCATTATTCTTCCTTATTATATGGCTAGCTCTGCGAGCGGGCAAGATGAATCAAATCCTGCGCTGTGATTGGCTACCCGAGCGGGCAAGATGGAGCCATCTTGCCCGCTCGGGATTACCCGCCTTGTCCCGCAAGAAAAATTTCCCCAAAAGCCACATAATAAATCCTTTATTGACCAAGCTTGCTCGGTCAAGATGGCTTGATATTGGCCTCGTTCTTTTTTAGCGTGTATATGGACCTCGACTCCGTCTCGGTCCATCAACACGCAAAAAAAGACCTCGGCCAATATCCAGCCATCTTGACCTCACACTTGGTCAATAACCCATACGTAATGTTAGGGCCGATTATGGGCCCTGCGAAAAAAGCAAAAAGCCATAAAATAACAGAACTTGTTAACCTCGAACGTTCGGTCTTTACGGAGAAAATCTCAAACCTCGGCCTTCCCGTATTGACCGAGCGATAGCGATAGATTTCCCCATAAAGACCCCACTCTCGGTTAATAAGTAGTACTGGCATTCGTTTTGACTGTGATCGAGCAAGTTGATGTGGGGTAGGCCATCAGGACACTCGATGCGGGCTTTTTATTCCTCTAATGCAGGAATCTCTCTTCATGTAACATGAAATGAACTGTAGCATTTAGTGTGACATAAATTAATTAAAATGCACATATATATATTACAGATCAGAAGGCTGGTGAGTTTGCATGATTTCAATTTTTTTTTTGGCAAACTGATTTACGATCGAAATCACCACTGACAAATGTAAGGAAATTCTGGCTTAATTCTCCCAGCCCTTAAATTCAAACTACTGTGTTCACCTCTAAAATTCAGTCAACTTTCTTGGTATTAGTATATTTTACTTCTCTTAGTGTGCTTGTGTGTGCTTTTTCTCTCTTTTTTGTCTTCCTTTGCTTTTTCGCATTTGCGCGTTTAGTTTTGCTTAATTATCTTTTATTCTAAATTATGATCATTTTGTGTCCCGATATCAGGTCAGCACACCATTTTGTTTTTAGTCTTAGGTAACTTTAAAGGTAGTCCTTTACTTAAGCCTTATTGGCGGCTTTTCTGGGCTTCCTTGCCTTACAGGTTGATATTTTGTAA
>OZ026606.1:21532572-21665072 GCA_964020085.1 Micromussa lordhowensis
ATTTTTTCTGTCAAGCTGTTATTTGATTTAAAGTCGATGATCATTGGCTTTGAACAGATTTGCAACATTTCATTTCAGCTAAACCCTGGTTGCATCATTAAGTCAGTGTTTGTAAACAGTGACCTGGTAGAAAACATTTTTTGCCAGATTAGGGGAGGCAATGGGCAAAATAACAACCCTACCTACTGTCAATATGGACCGACCATCAACTGCATTCTTTTGGGACAGACATGCTCTACTTCCAAGTCTATCACTGGTAAAACTTCAAGCTTTTCATTTTCTAAGCCAAAAAGGATCAAGTATTGAAACTGAATTACGTCTGCGACACATTATTTTTGGAAACAGTTTTGGCCGAAAATTCGTATATTCTACGATAATTTTATCCTCTTCCAGGCTCACGGTCAGTGGGATCTATCGAAAAAGCAGGCATGCGACGAACTGGGTCTGCCGGAGAAAGCTCGTCAGCTCGTCACCCGCCTGCTTTTTGATCGTTCTTAATGACCGTGAGGTTGGAGCAGTACGTAGTGAGTCAAGTAAAGTATACATACGAGCCAACAGGCTCATCAGTCCGGAGCTTATCCTGGTTTTAGTAGCATGAAGCGACTAGAAGTACTGGAAGTATGCTAGTCCATCGCAGGGTTACCCCAACAACAACGACAACATCGCCTTCGCCATCAATAATTCACGAAGCCTCAAGGGCAAGATCAGATCACATCCCTACCCAGGCGCCAATTTTTGTCGTGTGTTAACAGTCTTGAAATTCCTGCGAAAAAAATTCTTCGAAATGCAAACGAAATGACAACTCCCGCCAGTGTGGAGTCATAAATCTGACCTTGGCCTTGTGGCGGCATTCTATTTCCGGAATATAATCATCAAACTTCCGGAGTTCCAACTGACCAATCAGAACAAGCCGCGCTATCACTTCCGCTTCGATTCTGTCAATCAACTTTTCGCATTTCTGACTTCCGTGGCCCCCAACTGGCAGAGACATAGCGCGAAAGCGAGTTGTTTAAAACAACGCAAAAGTATCGCCGACCCTCTGGATGCTTGGGCTAAATGAGCTTGGATATATTTAGCTTAATGCTTCTTCTTCCTACATAGTAATTTTGGGCAAATTTCGAAGTAAATATCCGCTCGAACTAATGCAAAATTCGGAACGCTCTCATTTCAGTTTCATCCCTTGTCATTTTCTTAGATCTCCGAGGAGGCTCCGAGTGATTTCCGTATTTTCGGTTCCAGACCTCGTACTAGCAGACCGCGCGTGCATTAAAAATTCAAAATGGCCGCCACAAAAACACAAAACACGCGCGATAAAGGTAGGTTGATCTTTCATTCATACTCTAAACGGATGTGAGGGCTCCCTGTGCAGCAGTGGATTTTAGTCAATGCGAACGCTGTTTCTAAACAAAACAAACTGCAGATTTGTTATCACCACTGAGCTCCACGCCTATCTGGAGATCTACACTGAAGAAAGCATGAATGCAATCCAAGTAGTGTTAGTTTAAGTAGAATCTTGTTCGCATGTGAAGTGACTTTTCCACTTTTTATCGGTCTGGTTTATGGTTTTTATAGTGTCTCATGTATTGACCTGCCACTACGTCCTTTGTCGCCTAGCTAATGAAGCTATAAGTAGTTGCTCGATATATATTTATCTATATATACGGTTTGTGTGAAGAGAAAATGTTCGGAAACGTTTGTCTGGCCTTCGGACAACTTTTGGAGAATCTTCGGAAATCTTCGGATAGTTTTCGAAAATCTTCGGAAAATCGTAAAAAAAAGTCGTCATTAGTATGTTTATATAATAAACAGAACATTACATGCCCGCTTGTGGATACGAATTTTATCTTCTCGTGTTCGACTCGATATCTCACGAGTGAGAAATCACCAAAATACGCTGGGGTCGATGTAGTTGCTATTAATAAAACTGCACAAAAAAAGAGAGAGAACGGTTAATCGAATTTAAAGAATAAAAGTTGATCGGAGAAATTGCATTGTGCAAAAGCCAGTAGGGAGTTATGCATGGTTGCAACAGACATCACTTTTCAAAATTCCCTGATCACGACTTTTCCCTGATAAAAATAGCAGTTCCCTGACCATGAAAATACAGAATGTCAGATCTAGTAGCGGCTTCTACCGTGAACTTACAGCTGTCCTTTCTGCTCATTCATTAAGACAGATAGGTATTCAACAAAGGTTCCTTCTTCATTAAAGAAAGATATTGTTGTGATCACAGTGACCCACCTTCAATTAAATCAGCCGTGTTGAATTATTTCTAATTTCCCTGACTTTTCTTTTAAATGCCAATTTTTCCTGACTCAAAATAAAATTCCCTGACTTTTCCCTGACCTTGAAGATTTTTTCCCTGACCATTTCCTGTCCTGTGGCACCCCTTTTATGCCTTTTCTTCTGCGTATCATCTTTGTTTTTGTCGGTCTCGTGCTGTTAATGCTAATCACCATTTTTCAGTATTTAGAATCTGCGCTCTACCTTTGTAATTTTTGTCTGAAGATGGCATAGAAAAATACCGAAATATAACAGCAGAAAGTTTCTTGTCTCTTGTCCTCTACATAAGAGACACACTGCAGTTACTCGAAACAATCTTTATCCTTTATGTACTAAGTTGACCACACCCCAGTTTACGATGGAGCTGAGCCAAGAAGACTGAACATCGATTAAAAAAATTCCGAGCATAATTGTTTATGCTTAACTGCCAGATATTAACTGCTTGAAAAATTACATTGCAATGCTGACAATTTGAAGGACAATTTGAAGGACAATACAGAGATATACGTACTCAGAATTTAACTGAAAAACAAAATCATGGAAAATGAACGTAAAGCATTAAATAACTACAACTATAAATTTATTAAACTATGCCAAGATACACAACTACAATACAATTCTGCAATGTTATCAGCGCGACTGAGATATGCGACTTAAGGAACTGAAATGTGAATGAAAATGAAAACTGTAGAATTGACTCCGGGAATAGGCTCGATTACCAGCCGCTGTTCGGGAAGGGAGCCCGCGCTCCTCACCCGAACTCACTCTCGGGGAGAAACGTAGACAGGACTCTAGGGAGCGGCGGAAATCGAGCCTACTCCGGGAAGCGTTTGAAGAGTTTGAAATGTCGTGATTGTGTCACTGTGAATGTGTAATAGGAAGCCCACCCTTGCTAACCCTGGAACGTTCCAGTTCACGAAATACATTTTGTACACAATACACTTGTCGTCAATGTTTTCGATTTGAAAGTCCAGTAAGCAGATTGGGTGATCTAAAATGACGCACCACAGATGATTTAAAAACATCTTTTACCGATTTCTGAAGAAGAAGAAGAAGCTTGTTATTTTTTCTCTCTTTCCACCTTTTTGACTTTCCACGGATTTTTCGCTTTGACATTTCTGATTTCACGAAGATTTTCTTGTTGGGTACGTCAAGTTGTTCGCACCACGTGCTCTTTGAGAGTACGAGGAGAGACACGACAAAAGTAGTCTACATTGACAGCTTTCGGCCAATGCTACATGTCTGTCTTTGAGTAACTAAAAGAACATTTTATGTTCTTATCTGTCTATAACAAAGATAACTATTGTTTGTCGTTTTTACTTCAGAAATATTAACATGTTTGCTTACTGTTTTTGGAACTTGAGATTTTACGTGCAAATTCAAGCTACGCTCGAAATTGTCTTACGGAAACAGAAGAATAATTTCTGTGGTTTTGTCTTACAAAAGTAGCCGGCACTTGAAACGCGAGAAGCCGGCGAAAACGGCGGCACTTCTGGAGAACACTGAGGTTTGTCTCTTTTTTAATCAGTGAGTGCATGAATTCGTCAAAGTTCAACCAAGTAGAAAATATCACAAAAGATAAGAAAGGAGAACATTTGGGCCGAACTTCACCCGAACATACAACGTTTCACGTGGAGAAGAAATAAACCAGAAATTCACCCGTCCGTAGATTAGACTTTTTCTTAATCAGTTCAAGCTTATCTACAGATGCACTTGAGGCGGATATTCCGCTACCGCCTGGCTTTAGAACACTCTTTAATTACTTTATCTCTTGGCACTAAAACAAACCCCAGACAACCAGGTTTCTGGATGTTTAACTTTGATTATATTAACCTTATCAAAGAAAGCATAAATGAAGTGTCAAATGATTACAAAGAGGCGTGACGAGTCAGTAGACGCGAGACTTACGGGATGCGATGAAAGTGTAAATCAGAGCAAGTTCGATCAAATTGCAAAACAACAAACCGAGATGACCCTGGAGAGCGAAATCTTAATGCTTGAGTAAAAGCTTGAAAATATTATTTCTGAAGTTGAGAAGAGTGAAACTGGAGATAAGAAACAAAGCCTAGATCAACTACAAAACCAAGATTTTATTTTCAGATCCAGGACAAGTCGGTACGATAAAGGGGAGAAAAATACAAAGTAGCCTTTAGCAAACCTTTGCAATGTGTCCTTTCGTCATCAATTATTCAGTGTATGGTGGTTCTCTTGTTGAAAAAAGAGGTCTTCACTAGTAATTTTTGTGAAGAGCCATTGTTTGACGAGTACAGTGCCTGATAAAAGCGGTTCGCTTCATTTAAGACTTCTTCATCTGTGATCAAACAGGCTTCCAAAAAAAGGTTTATTGGCGAAAGTATAAGGCTGTTAAATAGTATCTTAAGCTATACAAACATCGAAAAAATTACAGGACGTCTCCTCTTCATTGATTTAAAAAAAGCCTTTGACACTCTTGAATGAACTTTTATTGAAAAAATCTTTAAAATCTTAAGTTGCTGCATCTTAAGTTGCTGGCATCTTAGACGTAACTACCATTAAAGCTTAGCTGCATATCTCAGCTTGTCTACATCATGTCTTATCTGAACGACATACATCAACTTTTGTATCATTTTCTGAGAGGGAATAAAGCAAAAGTAGTATTGATGATGTTAAACGAATACAGACACTGCAGTGGATTAAAATTGGAAGATATCCAATCCTTCAATTACGCTTTGGAATCCAAATGGGCACTGACGTATCTTGGTGACAACAACCAAGAAAAATGGAAACTTATTTTGGACTTTTTTTTATGAAACAAGACGGCAAATTAAGAAAAACACAGAAATTCTGATCCAGCTCTTCTGGGGCCGTGAATCCGTTCAAACATTTTGGCAAAACATCAATCACCGCATTGGTTGATACTGCATCAGATAAAGCAGCAAGACTTTTTACTAACCCTATCTACCTGCCTGGATTTATCTGATAGCACAGAGGATATATTCAGTTCTACGCCACTGAATCACTTCTAATTGGCAGATTTTAAAAGTATTTTCAAAAACCATTCTTAAATGCCAAGAAATCGAAAAATGTTATGCCTATAAGACGAACACTGTCACACAACACTGTCGTTTCTGAACTGTGACTTCAATCTACCTTTTTTCAACGACTCTCCTCTGATTGTTATTCCATTTTCTTTCTAACTTTAGTCTTTCCTTTTTCAAAATCTTACACCAGGATTGCGGCCTCTCTCGTAGTTTGTGTATTTTCTTTTCTCCTTTCTCTCCTGTTCTCATTTTTATAATGAGCATGCTTTCCCAAATATAAACACAATATTACAAATTAACTCCAAGCTCAAGATGATCCAAACATAAACATTATTGAATTGTTTCATTCGTGACATTACCCTGTTCTGGCACTGCTCCGTCATCCCAGAATAATACCTCGCTTAATGCCTTGGCTTTGTTCTAAAACTTTAAAAAATGGGAACTATTTTGATCCTAAGTCGATTAGCGGACTCACACCTTTCTAAAACTTTAGCAAGCTGAGCGAGCTACAATTCTACAGGGAGCAAGTTGGCAATACCCTAACTTACGATGGAGCTGAGCCAAGAAAACGAGCATCGAGGAAAAAGACTCTGAGCATAACTATTTTTGCCTTTGCTTAACTGCATGATAATAAGTGGTTGAAAAATTATATTGCAATGCTGATTATAAAACAGACAGTTTGTCAAAGACAAAAATAGAGATATACGTACTCAGAACTTAAAACCAGGAGAAAAATTACGGAAAATAAACGTAAACTTAAGCAATAAATACCTGCAATTATAAATTTAGTCAGCTATGCCAGGCTATACAACTACAACACAATTATAAAATGACTTCACCAGTACGACTGAGAACGTGACTGAAGGAACTGAAATGTGAATGAAAAAGAAAACTGTGGAATTGACTCCAGGAAGCGTTTGAAGAGTTTGAAATGTCGTGAGTCCGTCACTATGAACGTGCAATAGGAGGCTCACCCTTGCTAGCCCTGGAAAGTTTCAGATAGTGATCATGAAATACAATTTGCACAACACGCTTACCGTCCGATGTTTGTGATTTGAAAGTCCAGAACGGGTAAGTAGAAGGGGTGATCCGAAATGATGCACTGTGGCACAGAAATGGCTGAAGTTCCAACGCCAATAAGGAAACAGAATATCATCAGATCACTCGTTATGTAACTGACGTTGTTCGATCAGCGGCTTAGTGAAGTTAGACCACAATCCCCGCGTCAGTGACAACTCGCGCGATCCCCTACCATCTCCCGGGCTTGACAAAGACAATAACTGCCTGGCAAATGAAAGTGTTTTATTCAGTATTGAAGAGACGTTTTTTTTTTTAAATCTCTCCCATAACTGGGATGAGTCAAACTGAGCAAGAAAGAAGCTGCCATTTTGAATTTCTCGTATAAAATACTAAAGCCAACAAATTTAAGCGAGACGCTATGAACGACCATGTCTCTATAGAATGATGCAAAAGGACCACACAACCAATTTATGGATTGAAAACACAAACGCAGTACTCATATTCTTGAATTCTTTATACTTCCACAGAAATTTTCATCTTCTTATTGAATAGTTCGAGAATTAAGATGTATATTGTATATTTTTAAGCGTTTTCTGCTTTTTAGAGAGTTGAACCTTTATCCAAAAGTTTGGCTATTTTACAGGCTAGCTATGAAAATATACAAACATTGTCCAAAACATTGTTATCTACTATGAACGATTCGCTTCATTCATAAATATACTCGAATACCTTGCATCGCATTTGATCATTGTTTCACTATTTATTCAGGATTTTTCACAGCCAAAAAAAAATACATTCCTTTTTTTAAATAAAGTACTGGCAAATTCTGCAAAACCCAGAGTCTTGAAAGAAAACTTATGCTCAATTATGGACTTCTGTCAGTAATTGTCTTATTTGTTTAGATTTCTGTTAACTCCCTCTATTATTCCTGTTATATATCTCTGGAGCTGATATACTTTTAAATAACACATTACAATGAAATCTGTAGTTTTGTTTTGTGGAACCAATATAAATAAATTTCTGTTTTGATAAAACAAAACACCCCTGTCTCTTTAAAAGGTTAGCAATTACATTTTCCATTAACCCTCATTTGTAGAGGTCAGACTGAATTATGCTTTCTCCATATTTACGAAATTAACACAGGCATGTTTATATAGTCTGGAACAAGCACGACAATAACTCATTTTACTTCTGCAAGCATGAATGATGAAAGCGCAACTGAAAGCAATAGTTTTCTATGTCGTTGTCGTTGTCGTTGGAAAAGAATATTGGGATACTGCAGATATGGGATGGGTGGGAGATTGACTCGATCCTTCCTTCACCTAGCCTGTTGCCCAGTGGCAATGTTTCGCATTTGTTCTGTACATTTCTGCCGCAAGTACTCAATATCTCACGGTAGACATAATCCACATTGAGAAGATTTTCGCACTAATGTCTCTATATATAGAATAAAGCTGATTAGAAAAGCGTATACCTACGATCATAACTGAATTGATCTCATCAAAGATATATCTACACAACCTTATATAGATGGAGCGCTAAAACTCTCCTTAACGCTTTGTCACACGAGGCAATGGATGGGGCTAAGCCTAAGACGAAGAAGCTGTCAGAAACTAAATCAGTACAGAGGAAGGAAAGTCACTGGTAGGAAAAAAAGAACAACACCCGCAACAATAAAACTGGAAAGAAAAGGGGAGCCCATAATACAGGGATTATATTACTTGGTCACACGTCCAGTATTAGCTTAGCTAAGTTGTCGGCTTTGGTGATCGGATAAGAAGCAGTAATTTGTTTGTGGTAACGTCTCGGACAAGGATTACCGATGACTTCATGAATGTCTTCAACGGTATCACGTCTCCTTATGCCATGTATTCTGTTACTGCGGTTTGCACTATTTCTTAACAATGCCATTGGGCTTTAACTTCTTTTTTCGCCGTCCTAACTCGATAAAGAAATGATATATGACCTACGGGTTAAAACCTTCAGTGGCATCAAATTGCCACTGTTTACAGACGATCCATTTTCCAAGTTTAGTGGCTCATAGTCACTTTGATCAATGAAAGCAGTGAATGCAACCTTGGTTTGTAATATCATGCATAGGAACGAACTCATCCAATCAGACCACATACATACATCACTTCATTTACCCTTGGATTTTATAGTAGCTTATGCAGCTAATATCTCCGAGCATTTAACCATCAGATGAGAGATAGACCACCACACCGGGAATACGTTCCCCACTCTTTTGGAACAGTGTGTGGGTTCTTTTACGTCCCACAGATTTAATTATGAAGAGTTGTGAGACGGGGCCTACGGTTTATAGTCCTTATCAGAGAAGACTTGAACGTCTAACCATTTGCAGATGAAATTACAAAATAAGCACCTTCGCCTTACTTATTTAAAGACCCTGAGTGTTGGTCCGGCCGGGGTTTGAACCCGCGACCTCCCGCACGCTAGTACGGAACTCTACCTACTAAGAGAACCGGTGGCCGGTCTCTTGCTCCATGCTAGTTGATACTCCCCCCGGAGGATCCCTTTAATTGAGCCATGATGTTTGTGCAACGTAAGGTATGGCGCTGGTATGGTGTATCGTTGTTTGGAGGTCGGGAAATTTTTTCTAATTAACATTACACTGAGGATTTGACGGTAGTCTGAAATGGATAGAAGAGATCATGTATTGGACACGTGCCATTAACTACAATTAGAGATCTGGCAAAAATGATGTATCGAATGTTGAGTGACAGTCAAGTCGGAAAAAAGGGTATGTAAAAGATCGTGAAATCCAAACAAGAATTGGGCCACTCACCCTATTAAAACTTTTGGAAAGTTATTCCCTCCCCCGGTAATACTGCTCCATCCTTTGGAAGTCAATCAGTGCGGGAGCTTTTGCTATTCAGTTGCCTTATCAGATCAGTTTTCTTAAAGAATATTAAGCAGTGTTTTCACCATTCAATTCTGTTTTTCCAAACAATAGGAATTTATTTTGTAAGTTAGAATAGAATTCGTTTCTCTAAGGAGATGTATTTTATTATCGTTTGGGAACACCGACAAGGCCGCCGTTACGATATATGAAAACGCGTTATTGTTTGTTTTGGAGCTTTTTATCTGAAAGGTAATTAACAGCAATCATCAACATGTTAGGACTTATCAATAAAGGGACAAATCGTGGAAATATGCAAGGGTTCCATTAATCTTTAATCTGTCTCGTCCTTTAATTAAAGCTCTTGTAAAATATTTGTGTTACCTTTACTCTCAAAGCTTTGAACTGTAAAAATATTTTGTTTTATTTTATGAAACAAATCGTCGACACAAGGATAAACAGTCACATCTATTGTCCTTTTATTCTTGGGGTCAGAACGACTTTTCAATTGTGTAACAGCTCGCAGCAAGCAATCTTCTTTCGATGGATTTTTCAAAAGTATGTCAGCTTTTGCCATTTTTCACTCTGATTAAGGTGATTAAAATCATCAAGATTGAAGCTTATATGCAAAGAATGATAAATCGAGAAACTTTTGTGTCCTTAGGAGTGCTAGGATCACAGCATAGTCAATCAGACTCCAATCGTTCGATTGATTTCGATTGGGATAACAACGAACATAATCCTTGCCACTCGAACACAATCAGACGTTCGAAAATTAACAATTGCTCAATGAAACACAATCGTTCGTTTACTGGTCTCAACAGTAAAGCCTTTTCGGAACACAGGGCCGTGTAAATCCAACACCCTCTGCACCTGTATGGGGATTCTTCCCAGCATTTTATCAACTTGCCGTAATCAATTAACCGGGCCCCCTTTTGCCCCTGCGAAGACGTTAGATTTAGGTATCTAGCGCGGCCAAGACAGATGCTTGGCTCGGGGTAAAATAAAACGGAACATCTGACACTTCAGGCCGTCCTCGGCATCGAAAAAAATACAAATAGTCGGCTATGAAAATGCTCCCACTCGTATGCATAGCCCGGGGTCTGAGTTTTTCGCTCTCCATAACGACTTTTACTCCCAGTTCCCCCCACCCCCTCGCCCGCAACTTGGTGCATGGCTCCCTCTTATTTACAAAATACAGTGATTTAAGTTTCCCCTTCGCTTAGGGAAAGCTCAGTTAAGAACGATTATACACCTTCCTCTTATTTAGACCTAACAAATAAGCTAAGCGAAAGAACAGAACTAGTGAAATTTAGGATAGACAATCACAAACTAAGGACTGAAACTGGCGGATGCGATCAAATTCCAAGGGTTAACAGACTCTGCCCTGCTTGTGAATCCAATCAAATTAGAGATGAATCTCACTTTCGTATGTACTGCATTATATACTCTATTCTAAGAGACAATCTTTATAGAAAAATTGAAAATATCGTTCCGACTTTTAAGCAATTATCTACATTGCAAGCCATTGGCGAACTTATGACTTCAACAAATCATTATGTTCAGATCATTCAATTAGCAAAATTCATTTCATATTGCTTTGATCTACGCAATATTCTTCTTTCAAATCAAACCGATTATATAATGATAATGATTATCATTATATGTTCATGATAATCATTACTGTTTTAGTTTACAAAAGCTTTTGCAACACTGTATGTATTTATGGTCATGCAAATAAAGCTAATTGTTGTTGTTGTTGTTGTTGTTACACCAGGGTTGCTGCTCGTTGTCCTCCTCAACTCGTCTTAACATTGGGAAGCAGCTACTGAAATTTCAGTGACACAAGAAATATTAAGCGATGAGATTTACTATCCAAAACCTAAACTCTAATCTGCCAAAAACGTGCATGGGAAACACATGGGAAATTTCATTAGAATAAAACGTTATTTAACTTGGAACAAAAATGAAAATAAAAACCTTGATCACGTTCCTGTAGCCGATACCTGGGTTATATAACTAGGAGTGATCGTAGATTAGGGAATGCGATAAGTTGTGTGGCTGATGGGGAATGTTACAACTGTTTTGTGCTTCGATGTGCACAAGGTGTTGACTTCTAGGGAGTAAATAATAAGTAAAGATCATTGGGATGTGATCTGGTTGGTTCTTTGACTCGTACTGATCGATAATATAAAAATCGGCAGTGACAAGGACTCTAAACCAACGCAGTTAGATCTAGATTTATTCTAGATATCTTTGTTGTTATTTAAACTTACAGTCTTTACTATAACATTACTTGCTAAGCCAAACGTTCAACCGAAATCAATGTATAATATATATATCATGGCTGGCAAAGCATTTTCACATCATATACACTAACAAACTCGGTATACCTAAGTCACCATACCTTTTCGGGCTGAGCCCTGCGTTTTTTTCTCAATTTTCTTGAAACAATACTCCGTTCTGTGCTAGAAACAATCTACTTCAGTAAATCGGACTTGATAAATATATTTCATATTACTAAAAGCACTAAAGCAGCGACGACTGCAAAACAAGTGGCGGATGTCGGAAACATCGATGCACCTAAATCTTGTTCCTCTACTTTTCTACTTTTGCAAGATAATTGTGAAAGTTTTGAAATATTTCAGTGGCCTTAGTGATTCAAAATCATTTTATTTTTAAAATAAAATAAGAGATGTTTAGAGTGTTTGTCGAGATATTAAAAAAATGTTTGTGATATTTAGAAATGTTTTTGAGAATTTCCGGAAAGACATTAACAAGATTTTACATGATAGCAACAGAACTATGTATCATACTGATACTCCAACAAAAGCCGCTCATGCCAGCTAAATTGACAATGTCATAAAACAAACGATTCCTGATGTACTTGGAACGTTTAGAGAGAACTCAAGAAGCTAGAGTTGCCCTCGGCTGCTCCTGGAGTTACTCTTATCTTACGGCTTCTTTCAAGTCATAACTAGATGATGAAATCATTTATCACATTCTGCAAGTTACAAAACCCTTCTTCGGTGATGTTGGCGGGCTAAAAGTGTACCCATTCGCAGATGAACCGAAAACAAAATGGCTGGCCAGGGGTCTCTTTCTCGAAAGCCCCGGAAAAGGTTCGACCCCACAAAGCCAATTTTAATCTGTATCTAAAAACAGAGAGGTGTATACACCAGAAACGTCTTGTATGAAGGGAACCTCTCTTCGTGCTAAGAATATGTGAATGAAACAGCTTTGTAATCATAAGGCTTGAGATTTTGATATAGTCTGAATTTCAGTCGTCTCTTCCCTTGAAACGGCTTTCCGGCATGCGACCTCTTTTCGAAACGAGTCCCTTGACCACTATGGAATCACACCTATCACCCAAGTGCACTGAACTTAACACGTCAATTGTAGAATTAGAATTCATACCTGTTTGGTGAAAATGGGCGGAACGCTTCCCATTAGGTGCGAAGGAACTGCTGCTCTGTCGTAATGTATACAAAACTGGCTTTACTTGCATTCAATTACATTAAGCGGGTTTCATAGTTTGTCAAACTGTTTGATTTCTGGCACCAAACCAACGGAAGTAATAAATAATCTACAAATTCATTAAGAGCTTTAGAAGTTTTAATCGTCGAATAATTACACGATATACACGCTTTTCATTTAGCCATCGCAAAAGCGAATCGTCAAATTTACTTTCGTGTTCAACATTTCTAGGGTCAAATCACGGGACATTTTTGTTGTTACTAGCTGTTTACAATCTGAATGGCCAATTCCCTCTACGAGATGCGCCTGCAGGGAATCACGGTTGTTGTATTCATCATCTTGGACTGGGTATTTGTTTTGATAGATACAACTACCATGATTCCCTGCAGGCGCGTCTCACAGAGGGAATTGGCCATTTTCATAGAACTCCTTGCTTCCTTTCCACGACTCAAAATACTGGCAATGTGTTCAAAAGTAACCCTATCTTGTCCAAACGTATGTATTTTAACGTGAAAATCTAGACACAAGTGCCCAAATGCTTCCTAATCTCGTCGAGAAAGCTCTGTAATTATGATTGAAGAGGAATATTCGGCTTAGATGAGGGCACGCGAGGAGCACTCTAGTATTGCTAGTGCGCATACGTTACGCTTCAGAGTTTGTTTAACAATTGCGCTGTTACCGCAAGCATTAAGCAATGCCAGCGCGTTTTGCAGTGCGCACCAACCCTGAGCTATATTTCGTAACTGTAACTAAACCGACAAAACTCAGAAAGCTTGAAAACCCTGGTTTCCCCATGCAGGACCATTAGTCGCGTGACGTGCAGAAGTCTCTCACTTTATTTTCTTTGCCAATAATATAACCATTGGAAATAGCGGAAATAATTAAACGATTAATTAGTAATTAACGGTATTCTTTATAGCAAGGAATGACAGATCTAAAAATCTTTCTCCACATTTCTGCTGTTATTAGTTTATTTTTTTCTGTATGTTTCCCCCCCCCCCCCCCCACCCAAATTTTGAGTTTGTCTGCCCTTTTTAAACCATAGAACACCTCACTATGCGTTTCAGTTTGGCCAAATTCCCGGCTATTCTGAATGTCTTAGTTTGCAAAAAAAGTGAAGCCTAGAATGTCTTCTTTTTTCATTCCATTTACTCTTTTTTTCTTTGCTGCACTGGGGTGTTGTTTTTCCAACAGCTTTTTATTTTGTACTTCCGAAAGTAATCGCCTTATCATCAAAATAGAAACACTTTCAAAGAAGGAAGTCAGGTCCGATAGTGTTAGCGGTTAGGGTATTTTTGTCCCAGGTGTAGATAGACTTCAAAATCAGTCACGAATGATGAATGAACTCATTGCTTTAGACCTTAACAGTTTTTTCTCGAATCCATAATATGCAATAGTTTACATAATTCATCCACACCGTCAAAAGACTTTTTTAAGAGTGGGAATTGTCTGAATCGACACCTTGTCATCTATTTTTATCACGATCTTGACACACTGAAAATTGACCCTATAATAACAGTGACGAACGCCTAACTCGACGAAAAGTAAAATTTCGCGTTTTTACTGAGTGCCTTTTTACACGAACCTGGGCTACGAAGCGTTTACATCAGAAACACTTGTCGAGTCGGGTCATCTGGGTAATCCCTTGCTAGAAAGGTTGAAATTTCTTCAATTCTTACATGTAAGTATTTCAGCCGGTAGAAAGGCTCACCCGGGTCAAGCTTGAAGCACACCACATGCTGTTGCCGACTGACAACCCGGGTTCGTGTTAGCTTTTAATTAATTTTAGCACGCTTTGCGGTGGAGTTTTTATTTTTAGCACGCTCTGTGGTAAAGTTTTTATTCAGCTAGCACCCCTGCGGTGGTTCAACCCGAGGTTCGTGCAAAGGGATTATTTTTGGCCTTCTCTGCGGTGATTCAAAGCTATTCAACACAGGCCCGTGTAAACAGGGCCCTTAGTGCTCCTTGATTTCCTAGCAAATTTGCTCAAATCGTGGATTTCACGTAGCTCAGTTGTAGCTATAGTTTAAAGATATCAAATTAGAGGAATATTCATTATGATTTTTTTAGGAAAAACTTGAATTGGCTATCAAATTGTGGCGGATGAATCGTAATATTGATCATTTTGTATAGGGTTTATGCCTTCTTCCGGCTGGGGGTCAGTTAAAGCTAGAGAATTCCTTTCCATTAAGAGGTTCTTCAAGAACAAAATCCAAAACCTGACCACAAGAATGCCGTAGCACTTTCAAACGAATTTGAAACTTACCGCCGATTCAAGGAGGTCGCTTCTAAGTCGTGTTTGTAGACACTTTCTGGCCATGTTTTTGGCCAGAGTTTGATCCTGCCCTAAATTATAGTGTTAGCAGCGAAAAGTGTATGTTTTTAAAACGCAATTTTTTTCAGCTTCTGTTATTCGTATTGTACCTCAAATATTGTTAACGATTGCGGCACGAAATTTTTGCGGGAGTTTTTTTGGGGAAAATTTTCTGCGGGTACTTGCATGGCTTTTGCAATCGAGGTGGCTGCAAAACAAGAAATTCTTCAGATGATCGCTTCTTTATTTTGACAGGAAAGTTCTTACTGTAAGAGCAATAATTCAGTGTTCTGCCCTGAAAGTACGTGTACATACAATACGCCTCTGCGACAAGACAACGTTTTGGAACCAATCTATTTTTTCTGGCTTAGTAAATCCAATTTGAATTTTCCTGTAAGCTGACCGTTTAACTCGAATGGTGTACGAAATAGCGACTCGTCGACAATGAAGGGGAGAGTTAAAAATGGAAAAAAAAAAACAAAACGGCATTTTTTGCTAAGAACATCCGTTTCTAGATCTAGGCATCAATTTAACATGTCAAGCTTGTTTCAAGTTACTTTGTTCAACAACAACAACAATCAAAGATTAAAAGCACATTTACCTGAACCAAGTCCCATTCTGCCTTCATGTTTCATATGTGTGCTTGGTTGAACAGACACTGTGATACAAAGTACGCTCAAGTGGAACGAAAAGCTGAAGCCGGTTCAACCTCGATACCAGACTCCCTTTCCTTTGCCTCCTCTGTGGTTGAGATTCGAAGGCGCATTTGCCGATGAAGAATGCTGCATTAGTTTTGGCGTCTCCAACTGTTCACAAAGAAATTCGGAAGCCAAAATGGAGCCAGACGTTTCGACGTTTAGCACATACAAAACGTCACGTACCGAATCAAATTGAAACCAGTGGATCAGTCTCTTAAATCTGCGAATTCTGGGTAATTTATTTTCTTCTTTATGCTTTATTTGGATGTTAAACAACATTTCCGCCACACAGCCGATCAGCCGAGAATTCTGACTTGATTTACAGCGGTTTACAGTTTTGTTGACATTAAGCCCACTTACTATTTTCTTATCTGCATCAGCTTTATGTAAGTTTATAGGTGTTTATATTTAGGTACAGATGTATAAACACTATTTTGTGGCATAGTCAAAAATTATATTTCACAAAATGGTACTTAATAAACGTCATATTATCTAGTGAACAATGCGTGCAGGCCTTCGTTGTGTGAGTTTTAGGCAATATGAAACAGCGTAACAGTTTCCGTACTTATCAGTAAATCGACCGGCTGGAACTGAAACCAGTGACATACTTGAACAAGCTGGATAAATACATATTTCTTGTCACCTCTGTAAGGCTTAGAATAGGACTGGAGTTTCTAAATGATGTACCTACCCGTTTGTAGTTTATAGCGATCGTGTTGAGATCGTCAAAAATTGTTCGATGACTCTACCCCGATAGAAAAGTTTGTGTCTCGGGTTGTTACCTACGTGACCAGTCGCTCAGAGAGAGATCCTGGGATCGAGATTGAAGCCACAGTAGTCACCAATTATGTTAACGATCCACTTTCGGGCTTAGATTATTCTGATTGAAATCAACGACTTGTTGGAAACGCGAAACATCGATACATGGATCAGACGTGAAATTTCATGTTAGATCACAAAATCTAGGTTACTGCGAGTGTAAATAATTGTACCTGATTGGTCGAGAGCTAAGCAATTAAATCACGCTTGCAATTCCCTTCCAAATGACAACTCAATTAATTTCTAGTTCTTTGTTAGTTAGTTAGTTGGCTGTTATATGGAAAAGTATACGCAAAAACGAACAACAACAACAAAAACAAAAGTATAGCTTTACCCTATCATATTGCAGAAAGACCGATTTCATATATGGTTTTTTTAAAATTTACTTCAACGTCTTAAGCTATCTTCGCCATTGCGATAGCATGATACCCCATCACAGCCTAATCAGCTTCGGCCTGCTCGGTGAATTTTTTTTGTGTTAAACGTTACACATTCCGGAAAACAGCTTGACACATAGGCCAAACGCATCGGCTGATCCCTACCTCGCTAAACAAGTCGATTCAATAACAAAAAAAAATACCCTTTCGCGTGTGCCGGATTCCTGGGTCACTGATAATTTGTTTGTTACAACTTTTATCAACCACGTAATCTGCCTTAACGTCTGCAGACAAGTCTAGGAATAACAAGGACCTGGAGGATTACGGCGAAATGGCGTTCATTTAAACCGACTAAAATGTGATAATTACTGGGCTAAGCTGATGAAAAAGGAAACTGACGTGGATTTTGTGAGCAGCTCAGCCATGTAAGATATGTTGAGCCAGAGTCTTGGTTGTGTCTTGTTTTCTTGAATAAAGCCCCGACCAAACGATCGCAACATTCAGCGCAACATCCGTCCCAACATTGTTGGATCTTGTTGCGACTTGTTGCGAAGGGCTGGCCAGTCTCCTGTCGTCTCGGACGTAAACATGGAGTATGTTCATGAGCGATTTCGCCGTTGGCGTCGCAAAGTTGTGGCATGCTGCTTGTAGAGGACAACGAGAGAGAAGTAAAAAGAGGAAAAACTAGGTTGTGGCTCAAGAGGAGGCAGGAGATGGGCTACTTTGCCAACATAGTACAGGAGCTGATGATTGAAGATGTGGCGGGTTACAGGGAAATGTTTTCCATGTCTTTCTTGGTGATTTCTTTGAGTTTTTACAGAATTCAAATTGCGCGCCACTTTTCGCCATGTTTACAAATGACGTTTAAAAAAGCTAGTGTGCATGCCTACACGCAACATTGTTGCACAAATCTGGCCAAACGACTACAACATCATGCAACATCCGCAAATGTAGCGTGAAAAATTTGACTATTTTCAAATTTGAGACAACAACACCCAACATGTCGCAACATGTCGCAACAGGGTGGCCAAACGCGCGCAACATGTTGCGCCCAACAATGTTGGGATATGTTGCGCTGAATGTTGCGATCGTTTGGCCGGGGCTTAACATGTACGGTAGTTGTCGGATCTTGCGGTTTACAAGAATTGCATTTTCTATGCATTTTCTCTCATTTCACCTCTCCACTGTGCGGATCAAATTGCACGCCATTTGATGACGACTTTGACAGCACGGTACTTGAAGAAAGCATACGTTCAGACTTTCTTTTACAATCTCAAAACAACATATTGGGTCTGAAGTATTTTTCCAAGGGATCTTTGGCTTTGGCTTTGAGAAAGTCCCTGTCTTTTTATTTTCTTTAGCTTTACAGACGGTGAGATCACTCAAACCATGAACACTTGAAATTTTTTGTATATTTTTCTGGTGACTGTAAAATGAGTTCTCTTCATATTAACAAAAGTATTAACCTTTTTCTCGTTGTAAAAAATCGTAATCTTTTGTATTAAATTAAGGGCCATCAGTCTATGGTCACCAGAAAAATGTACAAAAGAAAGTCAAGTGCTCATGTTCAAGTGTCCCGATTACTGTACTGAAACCACCATTGAACGATTTCACTGAATCGCACCCGTGGGAAAAAAATCACATTCAACCCATTTCTTAGAGTGCACCTATCACGCAAAAATAGCGTGCACAGCTATTGTTCTGCTCATTAAATCTTTTGTTTTGTGTAGTTCTCGTTGCCGTTGCCGTCATACCGGGCTTGCTTAAGCCCCAGCCAAACGATGGCAACATATCGCAACATTGTTGGGTGCAGCATGTGGCGCGCGTTTGCAAACCCTGTTGCGACGTGTTGCGACATGTTGGGTGTTGTTGGCTCAAATTTGAAAATGGTCAAATTTTTCATGCAACATTTGTGGATGTTGCATGATGTTGTAGTCGTTTGGCCAGGTTCGTGCAACAACGTCACGCCCAGGCATGCGCACTGGTGCGATTTTCAATACCCAACATATCGCAACACGTCGCAACAGGGTAACCAAACGCGTGCAACATGTTGTGCCCAACAATGTTGCGATATGTTGCATTCAAATGTTGCGATCGTTTGGCCAGAGCTTGCAGATACTGGGCCAACAATGTTGCTATATGTTGCGTTGAAATGTTGCGATCTTTTGTTGGCGGGGCTTTGAGGTCCCTATTAAAAGCAGAAGGAACGTGTCTAACAGATTTAGAACCTTTCTTTTCGCTTGTTTCTGTGGGGATATATTTTTTAAGAATACTAAAACATATCTCATCTTAAAGTAGTAGTTAGACCATTGGGTTCCTCCTCATCTTAAAGTATTACTAAAATATTTTACGCGCCCCCCCCCCTTTTCCCATATTTTTTTTAGATGCCCTCCTTTAAGGCCCCCCCCCCCCACAAATTCCAACAGCCCCTCCCTACCTTATAAAAAGTGAACGATCCCTAACGCATGCTGAATTGTTCTTAATGCGCTTATTATATTGTCTCACGAAGAGTTTGGTATGCTGTCTGTCGCATATCGTATTTTCAAGGATTGAGCTAAAACAGAATAGCCATTACGTCCACAACAAAACTGTGCTCGGTCACCTACCAGAAAAATGTACAAAATGAATACCTAGTGCTCATGTTCAAGTATCCTTAGTACTGTACTGAAATCACCATTGAACAATTTCACTGAATCAACCCATTTCATAGAGTGCTCGTATTACACAAAAATAGCGAAGATGGAGCCTAAAAGTTCAATTCGCACAATTCCATGTTATCACACTCCAGTTACGATAAAACATGTAACGCATGCGGAGTTGTTCTTAATGCGATTATTATATTTTCTCTCGTAGAGTTCGATATGCTGTCTGTCGCATATCGTATTTGCAAGGATTGAGCTGAAGTAGAAAAGCCAATTACTACCACAACAAAAATTCGGCCACCTAAAGAATCTCTCTCTACGAGAGGCTGAAGAAAAGTTTTCAACGAACGAACGAATCAACGAACGGCTAAATGAAATTTGTCATAACTGAAGCGGCTAAGGTATGTTAATCACTGCTATCTTTAAAACATGAAATGTGTAGTAGGGCCGATTTACACGGTACGACTTTGTCGCATGCGTCAAGCTTACGACAGGCCTACGACATGAATTGTTTCGTGTAAATCAAACCTACAACTCCGTTACGACTGTTGTATACGTCCAAAAAAATGTCGTAGGATTTTAAAACATGTTTTAAAACGCTGCGACAATCGTAGCCAAAATCGATAGAAATGACGTATTTTGTGACAAATTTCTACCGAGTAGGGGACGAAGGTGAAGTTTTCTCGCGTCAAAATGGCTGACAAAGTTGTTGACTGATATCACATGAAGTCGTTTCTCGAAAAGTACTGAACGGATTAAAGCGAAAAACATCTCGTTAGAAAGTATTTTCAAAGCACAGGACAGCTAAAATATTTGTTTACCGTTTGTTAGAACTTTCACTCCGAAAATCCTAGTGCAAACTTTTGCATATTTAATTTTGTAAGTGGAAATGTTGTGCGTGTGTAAATGGTCCTAAGTCATGTCGCAGGCCTGTTGTAAGCTTGTCGTATCCGACAAAGTCGTATCGTGTAAATCGGCCCTAAAAAGTGAGGAAACAATTGTTGGATATTCAGTTCTGCTGATACTCAGCGGACACGAAGGGATTAATCTCAGTGGGTCTTCTCTCGGAACGCCGCAAGCATACTCATACAATACGCTCTTTTTTTATTTAAGGATATTGTTTATCCGGCCCAGCTTGAATCTACATATTTTTCTGCCGATTTTAGGCTGAAAAAAGTATTCTGGATATTCTTAGGTTGTAGCGTATGACAATTCCGTTTTAAAAGAATGCATCTGAGGTATCAGTTACAAGCGTTTGGTGGCGTTGAAGTAGTTTTCGAGCCAAACTGCGGGCAATAAGGGCCTCTAAACCCTGATATGAAACACAGATTTGTCAGAAGTTGTAGACTTGTTATTGACATCGAACGTAGTGCTTTTTTGGTTGTTGTTGTAAATAAATTGTTCTTTCTTTTCTAGTTTTGCCCTCCAGAGAAAGCACATATTTGTATTTACAAATTTTCCTCACATAAAAATGGTTGTCTTTTCAAAATCTCAGCCTCGGGTTTAGTCTTAAAATATTCTTAAAGTTTAACAAATTTCAGCCTCGAGATTCCTATAAAATATATTCCTTTAAAAATAGTATATTGAAATAAACAAAAGCGGTAGAAAGATTGAACTGATCATCCCTCTTGTACCTCTCCTCAAGTCTATGTGATTCGTGATGAAAACAAACAGTTAGAACGGGGCTTGTGTTCGTTCCTTCACGTTAACTGTTGTCCGTTGTCGCTGCTTTTCTCACTAGCTTATACTTAAGCTTTTATTTGATCGTAATTCTGTCCCTGTGCTTGTGCTTGTGCTTGTACTTGGAGAGATGTTTCATTAATATCGCAACCTTACCTATTGCAGGATTGCTCAGAGTGACATCCAGTTACATGTCAAGTAATTCATTTCCTCTATCATATTAAATTTGTTGTGACAGCAAGGAAAGCAACAAAACAACCAGCAGCAACCATGATGGAATATAAAGGAAAGGTTAGGATTTTCGCACACAGTGAAGAAAAACCAAACGATCATGAACTGAAGAAAAAGAACAACAACAATCGAACCTCTCGATTTCTCCGTTACTGTAAAGGTACAGTGGAATCCCTCGAACCCTCATTTTTTCGAACCTCCAGATAACTCGAACTAAGAGTCGTTTCCCTGTCCTCAGTCGAACACTGTAATTTGTCCCTCGATTTTTCGAACTCTCCGATTTTTCGAATTAAATTTTATCAAGGTATTATCAATTTGCTGCTTAGTCTTGGGCTAATATAAACCTGGGCGAGTAAACGTTAATAGGAACCCGCGTAAGACTTTCATAAATCTTAGGTATATTGGGTGAATTAAAAAGGGACGAGTACGCAACAAAAATAAATTCGTGATAAATTGGTTGTATTGCGAGAAACAAGACGGAAGGCGTCTATAAAAGGAAAGGAACTGGCCGGAGAAAAAATGGCAGAAAGAATTGGCGATCGATAAGGCCATTGAAAAGCCGGCTGATGTGAATTATCTTTATTTAATTCCGGTTTAAAAACGGTAGCAAGTTGGAAGTAAATAGACATGAACAAGACTTCGAAACACAATGGCCCAATCCTAAAAAAATCACCTCAGTTGAGGTTGCCGGTTCGACAAGATTTGCTGCCACTTGGCAGGCTAGCAACCAGAAATGTTTGATCTACATAACAAAGTCTAACTTCTTACAGAAAGCAAACTGAGTTGAGAAAATAAACATCAATTAGGTTCCATAAATAAGTAAGAACGAATGGCGAATTGTCTGTGTGTAAGGAAATTGCAACACATACATTGTAATGGATATTGGATAACACAACTAATCAATTTTGTAACTTCGGTAAGTTGTGTCTCCTTGGAATCATTGAAAAGCGAGTCTTGAATCTTCCTGGTCAATCCTGTTCCGTCTTACAACATAAAACAGTTGCCCCCAACTTCTTCTGCTAAACAGTGCAGTGTTTCCCACTCGTTAAGCAGTCAAAAGGAGAGTTTACCTTGCCGAATGTCGTACTTCCGCTTGAGTTGGCGCAACTCCTTGACGACTGATTTCAAGGCCAAGTGCTTTGACTCGACGTTGCTTATGATGTCTCCGTCCAAAACAATTGGTGAAGAAAAAAAAACAAAAACAAACCCAAACAAAATAAATAGAGTTTAACTACAGAAGTGATGCCATTCTTCAAATAACCTTGTATCTATACATTGCACGCATGCACTGATTGAGGAACAAGATGGAAACTTGAAGTTCATGACTGAGTACAATCATTAAGAGCAAAAGTTAACTTGCTGTGTTATTGTTGGATTTGTTCTGCCTTGATTTCGTTTAAACTACTGCTAAACGTCGAACACGCTTAAACAGGCGGGAATTATCTACGATTTTTTTTACTAGCCTTTTTCCAAGGAACTATTGTGTGAAATATTCTATGAAAAAATATTTGTAGTTTATTATTTTCATTAGGGGTTAGCATCCATGGATATGCTTACCTCACCATGTGTTGCTATGTAATAATTGTTCCAATCTTCCCCAGTAGTCCTTAGTACGTGCGTGTCTTTATTGGTAAATGCTTGTTTTTTCACTCAGGTCACCCGCGTGATCTCGACAGGTCATTTGAGACAGTTGGATTATGTCGAGCATAGAATGCAAAAGTTGTAAAAAATGCAATAGTTTTTACGGTGTGGTAAGATAACATCCCTTGATCTTTACGTTATTTGACGTAATTGACGTAAAATGAACGTAAAAGAGACAACTTTGGTGAGTGAATACAGAGTATTTTTGGCTCAGCTTCAGTGTTTTTCTTAATTTAGGAGGAGGCGAGCTAAGCGTGTCGTTCTCGAGCCCCTGGAGATAGATAGGAGTTCGGCTGACAGACTATATCTACTAATTAACTGAGATATTTTTTGAGGGTATGAGCCAGGAATTGGACAGACATGTTTCGAAAAGAGCTACCTTGAACGTTTTTGCCCCAATCATTTAGAAAAAAAACACCGGGCAAATGCTTCCAATTATATAAAACGTCCACTCAGTCATTTGCATCAGCGCCAACTATTTCCGTAATTTGCAGACCTTGTGTCTGAAAAGGAGATCGGTTCATCTCCTTTCGATAACCTTAAATTTAAAAAGCCCAGGTCAAACGATCGCAACATGTCAACGCAACATATCGCAACATTGTTGGGCGGAACATGTTGCGTGCGTTTGGCCAATTGGGGCGAGTTTCAAATTTTAACTAATCGATAAACTAATACCACCACATGAAAGATCGTATTAAGAGAAGTCATTTGACCAAGTTTGATGCTTTTAGGGTGAACAGAGACCAAGTTATGGACCTTGAAACATGGTTCAAAATCCATGCAAACGTCTCCGAGTATGTTGAGACAGCGTCCCCGAAAACCATATAAACTCTTAAAAATTTTTATCAGTTTTGTGACAACTGAAAAATCCGGTAATTCAAATACCATTTGAAAGAAGCTGAGATGAAAATCACGTATGTTTGCCGATTTTTAGGAGTATCAGAGAAATCATAAAAAATTTGAAGAATTTATATGGTTTTGGGGGAGCTGCCTCAACATTAGAGACGTTTGTATGGATTTTGAACCATGTTTCAAGGTCTACAACTTGGTCTCTGTTCACCCTAAAAGCATCAAGCACTCGCAACGTGATCTTTCAGGTGATGGTGTCAGTTTATCGATTGGTTGAAATTTGAAACTCGCTCCAGTTCCCTGCGCAATCTCGGAATGGCCTATCGCGACATGTTGTGTGTTGTTGGCAAAGTTTGAAAATGGTCAAATTTGAGCCAACAACACCCAACATGTCGCAACACGCCGCAACAGCGTCGCCAAACACGCGCAACATGTTGCGCCCTGCAATGTTGCGATATGTTGCGTTGAACGTTTGACTCATGTTTGCAAATTTCTTAAATTAAACCCCTGGTAAACAAGCAGTAATTAAAGCAAAATCGTTTTGCAAATGCTTACAGATGTTGAATGTTCATGTTACGGAAAAACGGTTTTGCGGGGAGAAACTTAACATTTCTGGGTATAAGATCACCAGTAGCTACATTTCAACAAAGCAGCGCCCAAAGCAAAGGTTTTTGAGTTTAGAAAAGAGAAATTACACCAGGAAACACATAAGAAAGCTCTGTTTAAGTGGAGTCATCACTAAAAACTATCAAAAAATATTGGATTCCGCTTCAGAGTATTACAAGAATTTATATAGTAGCAAATTGAAGGTAGACCAATCTGACTCATTGCACCACTTTTTTGGAAATTCGAATATTCCACGACTATCGCAAGAGGAAAGATTAAGCTGTGAGGGTCAAATAACCATAGACGAATGTGTTAAAGCACTTGATACATTTGACACGGGGAAGACGCCTGGAAATGATGGAATTCCTGCTGACTTTTATAAAATTTTCTGGAATTCTGTTGGTGAATTAATGACTGAAGTTTTTAATTACTCTTTTGAGCTAGGGCAAATGTCAAACTCTCAAAAGCAGGCGATCATCACCTTGATCGATAAAAAAGGAAGGGACAGGATGTTTTTGGAAAATTGGAGACCAATCTCGTTGATTAATGTTGACTCAAAAATCGCAACTAAGGTCATCGCAAATAGAATGAAAAATGTTCTTCCGTCCGTAATCCATGCAAATCAATCCGGTTTTATGAAGGGTAGGTTTATCGGAGAAACAGCTCGTTCAATCTTAGACATTATCGCTCATACTGAATCATTACAGTTACCAGGTGTTTTACTGTTTATTGATTTTGAAAAAGCTTTTGACTCCATAGAACATGAATTTCTTTATAAAGTATTAGAGTACTTTAATTTCAGACCCTCCTTCATAAAGTGTATTCAAACGTTTTACAATAACCTCTCAAGTTGTGTTCTTAACAATGGTTTTTTCTCTTCTCCTTTTCAACTAGAAAGGGGTGTTAGACACGGAGACCCTCTGTCGCCTTATTTATTTCTAATTGCCATTGAAATTATGGCGATATCTATAAGAACAAATGAGAATATTGAAGGCATAAAAATTGGGGAAGATGAAACTAGGTCTTTGTTGTATGCCGACGACATGACAGCTACTCTAGCAAATATTTCATCGGTCGAAAAAGTAATACAAATCCTTAACGACTTTGAAAAATGTTCTGGCTTAAAAATGAACCTTTCTAAAACCAAAGCTATGTGGGTTGGAAAAAACAAAAATTCTTTAGAAACACCTCTGGGCCTTGAGTGGTGTATAGGTGTTAAGACCCTAGGTATTCACTTCTCCTGTGATCAAGAACAAGTTATGAAACAAAATTTCCAGGATAGATTAAATGAAGTTCAAAAAGCGATAAATTTATGGAAACTCAGAGGTCTCTCCCTATTTGGCAAAGTAACAATAATAAAATCCTTCCTAATCCCAAAATTATTATATGTGTCTTCAATAATAGAAACCCCTCCCGAAATTATTAAACAGATGGAGAGAATGATTTATAAATTTTTATGGAAAGGCCCTGATAAAGTCACAAGGCTTTCTGTGTTAAATACTTTAGAGAATGGTGGACTGAATCTCACAGACCTTGAGCTATGTAAAGCATTAAGATTGTCTTGGATTCCGCGTCTCTTAGATGAGAAGGAAGGGTCCTGGATTTCTTATCTCAAATACAATTTGAAAAAATACGGAGGATGTTTTCTGTTTAGATGTAACTATGACGTAAATGATCTTGACTTAAGTCTTAGTAAGTTTTACCTACAGCTTCTTAGATGGTGGGAGGATTTTAGATGCTCCTTTTCTGATGTGAATTATTCTCAAAATGTAATTTGGAATAATAAGGATATACGAATAAATAATAAACCTGTTTTTTATAAAACATACTTTGTCAAGGGCATAACTTATTTGAATGATTTTACAGTTCGATGTTGACAATGTCCGTTCTTATGAATCCTTTAAGCAAAAAGGACTTAACACTAATTTTCTGACTTGGACAGCCTTGAGATCTTCTATTATTAATATGAAATCAAAAAGCTCCTGCTCCATCCCCGCAGCGGGTAATCTCGATCCTATGAAAGCTTTTAATGCATATAAGGCAAAGTGTAAACGATTTTATTCTACGATGATATCAAGTAAAGCGAGAATTCCGAATGCCTTTAAAAAGTTGACAGCGGATTTTGAACTTTCAAATATGCAGGATGTATTCTCTATTCCTTATCTTGTTGCGAGCGAAACGTATCTCCGGTCGTTTCAATACAGAGTATTGAATTTTATTTTGTTTACGAACGATAAATTGTTCAAAATAGGTTTAAGTGATTCTGATAAATGTTCTTTTTGTGGAACCTACACGGAAGATCTGTACCACCTCTTCTTTAACTGCTCCTTTGTGCAAGCTTTTTGGAACGTATTTACAGTCTGGTGGTTAGACCTTAATGGCGAATATTTAACTTTGTCTTTAAAGGATATTATGGTTGGCTTACTTAAGAGGAACGATTTGTTAAATTATTTGATAATTTTAGGGAAATTAACTATTTGGGAATGTAGAAAAAATAACACCTCTCTAATATTTAGATTGTTTCTGCACAAGGTTGAAGTTAAAAAACAAGTTGAACAAATAATTGCTATAAGAAACGGAAAGCTTCGCGATTTTCAAATTAGATGGAAGTTTCTCACATAACTTTGTGTTTGCCCTTTTATTTTTAAGGAAAAGAATGGAAGACCAATGCATAAATGTCTAAACTTAGATCTCATATTCTTCCTTGTCAGTTTATTGTAGTTTATTTTTGTTAGAGAATTAACTGGGCGTCGCCGTCGCTGGTATGTGTCATCGTGCAATGCTAAAAGAAAATAGTACTTTTTGTATGTAATAGTATAATCAGTCGATTGTGTTGTTAATAGAGCTGGATATTGTAAGTAGTGTAATTATTAGTGACTGTAAGAAGAGTAATGTAAATAAGCATTGTAAGTAGTGTAAGTGATGTTAGATATTGTATTGTTAGTATTGTGTTTCTAATAAAAAAAAATAAAGAAAAAAAAAAGGTTGCTTTCCAAAAACGCGTTTAAAAGGAAACTCAAACAAATTTTATTCAACATTTTAAGTTCTAACTCTTTTAAGTTTTAACTCTTATGTAGATTTAGCTTAGATTATACAAAATGTAAAGTCCTGGTAATATTTCTTTTACTGTCTTCTTCCAACTAACATAAACAGTATCTGTACGTTTAATATTATACGTTAGGTTAATGAAATGGTTTTTCTTGTTATTACCCAATACTGTATTTCTTTTTTTTTCCTTTTTATTTTATTAATTAATTTCTGTCTGTATATTTCTGTAATTCGCTTATTAAGGCATGGCCCGCCTAGGTTAGCCTTTGCTAGTTCTGTAAATAGGACTTGAAAATAATAAAGTGAAGTGAAAAAAAAAAGGTTGTTTATAGTCAAAACGTACTTACAAAATGGGCTCAATTCGTACATTTTAATAGACCAGCTTCGTGAAAATAGCTACAGAGTTTGTGGGGTTTATTTCCCTTAGCCTCGTGCTGAGGTCGATTGTCTTAGGCTGAATTTTAATATATCGAAATTGGGATATTATTTTTAAAGCTGAATACAACGACAAGTCTGCATGATGGTCCGAACGTTGTTTTCCTTTATCAGCTTTAACGCCCATTATACTTGCTTAACATTTCTATGACCGCACGGTGTGTACTTGGGTATTGAATTTAATATTTATGCAAGTCCTTTCAATATATCTTCTCCTACCCCGCTTCCCCTCTCTCAAACTCCTCCCCTCTCCCCGCCCTTCTCGTTCACAGGGCTAATTTAGGTTCAACCTGATCACCAATATTTCAAGTACGATATCTCCCTTAGGTTTTAATCGACCTTTTTCAAATTTTAAAGATTTGAAAGAAACACTAGTATCTAGGTAATAAACCTATAAAATTTTCAATTAATGAAGTGCTTGCCCATTTCTTTAGTTACGTTAAGTTAGAATTAGCTAATATTAGTTTTGTTCTTTTCAAAACTGTTTTCAGAGTTTCGTCTCCTAGACAACTTGCTTATGGGCAGGACACTGCCCCAACGAATTGTTGTATGTGTATAAAAAAATCATTTGCGGTATAAGACCACCTTAGTTAAAACGTAAGCTGAAATTAAGGCTTAATTATAATAAAATCGTTGAATGCTTATGTTTCGGAACGTTCACTGAAACAGTAGAGTATGCTACAACGGATTGAAAGCAGCACATTTTGTACGCTTTCTATTGTGAAAATACAGGAAATTACAGACAATGCCATTCCGAAAACTACAAAAAAAAACAACAACAACAACAAAATGTCATAATTATCTCAACTGACCTAGAGTTTGATACAAAACATCGAAAAATTTACAGGAGAAAAATTTACAGCAGAAGCGAAGAAGGGCAGCCAAAAAAATTCATGGGAAGATCCAAACCCGGCACATTATCGTTGCAGTTCAGTTAGCAAAAACATAATTCCAGTATAAAATTGAGCTTAGCACTCCAGTCAATTAAAATATGTTACCTTACAACTGGGTCTTGTCTGTTAATGCTTCAGCTTCAGCGAACTCGATCGCTTCTGAGCAACACAATAAAATCTGTCTTGATGATCACGGCCAGCGTAAACAAATAAACTTTTGCTTCATTTGACTGACTTGAACATGATGTATAACTTTCAACAACACCACTTCTTCGAGTCTTTCCGCAAATCTTTTGTCGTTTGTCATATTTTCCAGAACGTAGACAAATTTGGAAGTGATTATGTGAAGAATATTTCGGAAGAAAACTCTGTCTTGCTCACTTCAAACTCAAAAGTGGGATAGACGCGCGCGCCAATTTTCCCGCCTTTTTTTAGACAATAGCTTCGTTTAGACTAAACTGAAATGTCCACACCATCCTGTCGTTTTAATAAGTTCGCCCTTGTTAGATTTGTTATTTTTACCGCCTCGCATCCAACGTGCACTCTTGTTAATGGCTCTTTTCATGTGGTCAAATGTCGCCATTTTGTGGATGACCTCTAGCCGCAACATACTAATTGCTGACAGCGTAGGTAGTTCAGCCAATTAGAACACAGCATTTTCATTACCTTGTACTAGTAGAATACTACTTATGAGATTTAGAAGACAGAGCGTGATTTTTCTTCAGACATGTGGAAACATGCTGTTATTCACGCACGAAGCCATGCAGTGCTACATGTACAGCAAAAGGTTTCAAGCCGGGGAAAACAAATATTTTACCACTAATCTCGCAATCTGATTGGCTAATTTGTCGTTTGACACGCAATACCTTTTTCAGGTCGCGCTCTGAAAAAAACATTTTCTCTTGCGTTGATACAAATCGAAATGTGGTTTAGCGTGGTCTGTACTCTTATCGACAACGATACGCGTCATCACATGGTTAAAATTGGACTCACCCGGCACATTTTGACCACTGTGATGACGTGTATCGTTTTCGATTAGAGTACAGACCACGCTAAACCACATTCGATTTGTTGACTTCACGTTCAAAAATACAAACATGTAATTTTTTCTTCACCGATAAGGCAAAACGCGAATGAATATTACCCATGAATGAATATTTTCAGTCTTATCGGGTCAGCTTGACTTCGAATTTAACATAAAAAGTTATATGGGTTCGCTTCGTGTTAAAAATTGTTCTTACCTGCAGAAAAGTCTCCCAGACGTTCTCTTTACTGCATACATATACCCGTCGCTTTTCACTCAGGGTGACTCAACTCACAGTACGTTTTTCAGCGAGACTATAAAACTTAGTGGTATATCACCCGCGAGTTTTTCCATGTTCGGTTCTCCTAGCTATAATATAGCTCCTTTCAGGAAAAAAATACTAAAAATCGTTTGAATCCGGTAGTTGCGGTTAGTTTATCCCTTGAACTTTGACGTGGGCAAACATATTCCGGGCATAAAATGGTTGAATTGCACGTACAAGAAAATGGGGTGATTGACGTAGCAATATCGACTAATTAACGTAGATTTGGAGGGCATTTTTTCCTTCTGAATTCTCGTGAAATTGTGAACACGAAGTAACATAAGGCTTAAATTAAGTAAATGTGTTATGGCGTGAAGACGTAACAGGAATTGGGGAAACGAGAGTTTTTCTCGTGGTTAGCCTAACTATAGTCTCCGCAGCCGTTATTAGGGTCGTCACGCAACGCTTCTCCCCCACAGTGGGAGAAGCGTTGCGTGACGACCCTAATAACGGCTGCGGAGGAGACTAGCTTAACTAGGACTCTTCAGCTTGAATCTGAACCTTGCCATTGGCATTGCATTCTGAGTAGCTCCAACAGAGTTCTGGTTAACTTTAACAGTACGGATTTGACAGTGGCTAGTTAACATTCAAAAACTGTCGATAGTTAACAATTATCCTGCGAAATCGCGCGGAATATCGTCTGATACTTAGCCGACTCGGCCTACGGCCTCGTCGGCTAAAATCAGACGATATTCCGCTAGATTGAGCAGGATAATTGTTTTATTATTCAACAAATTGATAACAAAACAGCCTAAATCTCTCTCTCGACATTTTCTCACTTCACTTTTTCTTCCCACGTACGAAGCTACGTATACCGCCGGATATCTGTTACCTACGGGTGACAGATACCGAGAGCATCATGACCATATTTGGATAGTGTTACAATTTGTTGAATAATAAAAATCGATAGTCATCTCACTTGGAACGATCATATTGATATACTGCGCCGGAAACTGCTTCAGAAAATTGCAATTTTAGGAAGAGTTCGGAGATATCTCCCCACCAAATATCGATTGCTTCTCAACAATGCAAGTATCAAACCACTCTTTACGTATTGTTGTAGTGTTTGGAGCAACTGTTGCCAAGCCAACCTAGATGAACTGTTTAAACTTCAAAAGCGCTGCGCTCGATTAATTTTGGACAGTCCTTGGCATGCACGATCTTTTGATCATTTTCAAAAGCCTAAGTGGCTGCCAATTGATCAAATGTTCAAGATCAATAAACTCGGTCTTTTAAAGAACGTTATTGATGGAAGAGCACCAAAATACCTTACTGCAAGCTTGGACACCCTTCGTTTTGAGCATATTTATCCCACAAGAGCTAAAACATCTGAAACATCATACCGTTTACCGAGACCAAGAACCGAAGCAATGAGGAGAACATTTTTCTATTCTACCATAAAAGACCTCAATGCTCTTAACTTAAATCCAACGGCTTCTTTTAACTCGATGAAATCTACTCTAATTAAAAACACTGCCCCAATTTATACGGTAGATAATTTTAAAGTTAAAAGGCTTTTCTGATTTTTAAAATTTTTAACATTATTGTTTATATCTTTGTACATAGATTTTAAATTTTTTTAACATTATTGTTTATATCTTTGTACATAGATTCTCCTTTTTAGTTATCTATAGGCTTTTTGTATGTTTTTTTGTAATTTTTATTCAATATTTTTGTTTTTAGAGGGCCACTAGGTGTTACCCTCTTTAAATAAAGGTTATTATTTATTATTATTATTATTACTATGTACCACAATTCGCTCTATAATGACGCCGATTCTCGTGAAGTGTATAAAGTAGGGCTATATTGTAACTTCTGATTTACCAGTATTTGCTTTTGAATAATCTTTGATCACCTACCAATGTAAACTTTTGCCGCTTTTGAAAATGATTAAGCAAGAGTTGTCATCATAAAGAGAATAATAATAATAATTAACATTATAATAATAATAATAATAATAATAATAATAATTAACATTTCCATAATTGAAGTGTGAAATTTTCACTTCCAATTGCATTTAGTAAGGATTTAACATATTCAAAGGCTTGGTTGCTACTTTCGAGAGAGAGACATCTTAAAATTCTGTGCCCCCTAGCATACAACATCAACATCATTACAACATCAAATTTTCCAAAGATCAAATCCGACTCAATTAATTGTTCCAACATGAACATCGTTATCTCTTAGCCAGAATAAGACGTGTTTCCAAAAATCGGAATTTGTCCCACAGGAGAAAAGCAAATGTTCGACGGATTCCGTAGCCTCTTGACAAAAAGTGGTTGCCTTTGAGGATTTTGACACCGAGGACTGACTAATTGATTACTCCTATCTCATATTAGTATAAATCTACTAGCGTTCTATCACGAAATCTGTCCTCTGATTGGTTACGCTACTCGCCATCTATTCTGTTGTAGATAGTGAGTGGCGTAGAAATGGCCACTTCTTTGCGTTTTCGAGGTGTCTATGAAGAGGATATAGACAAAGTTTTGAACGACTAGTAGATTTGTACTAAAACATTCACTATCGATTTCTATGCGTGAAAGTTGATTCGGGCTGCTCCCTCGTCAACTATCACGCGATAGAAATCTCGAGCTCATAATCTAATTGTATAAAGTGTAAAGGCTTCACTGGTTTGAAATGTTCCTACCTGTACAGAGCAGGGGCGCCTTGTGTAGAGAGGGTGTTGCTGTAAAACAAGCCTTCTAATCTTTGGTCTCTGCTCTTGCTGTACCTGAACAGTGCGGTTTTGCCGAATACGTGCCTTGCCATAAACAGTGTTAAGTGTTTCGCTTTTTATTCAGGAGACCAGTGGTATGCAAAAACTGTAAACACTCCGTAGTGGGTCGTGCACTTTTTAGCGTTTTTTACGACACAGTGAAGCTTCGTACGTTTTTCCGCGGAAACCGTTTTGCGATTTTCTGACCCATGAGCAGCTTGTTGTTCTCCAAATGTAATATTATAGTGATATGTATAATATTTAAAATGCATAAATATTATGCTTATGTCCTTGGAAAAAAGAACACAGTGATCGAACCTGGAAATTATTTCTGAGAGGAATCTTGTAAGAATTACAAGAAGACAAAACAAAACGTTGATATGAACAATTTTTGACAAGAAGAAGCAAAAAAAAAGCAGCTTGATCGACTCGAATGTCACTCTGAAAATGAAGACTTTGTGTCTGAAAAATAAATGAGCTCGATTCTTTTTGATATAACCTCAAAATTAGCTTTGTTTGTTTGTTTAAGTTACAAATCTCCCGAAAAGTTTCTTCACCTTTAGCACCCCTATACTTGACAAAATCTGAAATAAAAATAAAAAATAATAAATAGAAATAAGCACACGGGGGACCGACGGAAATAACAAACTGTTTAACTAGCCAAAACGACGCACTGTAATACTCCAGACCGAGGTTGTGTGCTGTTGTTTAACCGTCGTTCACCGGATAAGACAGGCTCATGAACTGGTTTCTGCAAATTGCTTTTTCGCACAACAGAAGACAGTTTTCCGTTAAGTAGAAATCTTTTTGTTTCAAATTTTTCGAACAATAATTTGAGTTTAACTTTCACGAAGGCGACCTGACAAACGTAAATAAATGCTCAACTTTTGCTCACTTAATGTATCGCAGGGGCGCATTACATTTTTTGTTTTGTTTTCTTTCTTTACAGTACAGTCGTTAGTCTTCCGGACCGTCGATACTCCGAGGGCTTACTTACAGAAACAAATTTTATCGTCACGTTTGGCTTCGTTGTCCCTTTCTTGACTTTAAGACCTTTAAGGTCTTACTACTGAATTGTAAAACTTAAACCCAATCAAGGCCTGGGCTCGTCATATCATAAACCAGTTAGTTCAAAATAACTTAATAACAACGCAAGGAGTTTCTTTCAATAATTCTTTATTCAGGCTTTACATATACATATAAGCTATTCAAAATTCCTGCGTCCCTGTTAAGTTTGCTGAATAATACAATTAACCCGCAGTCATTCTAATGGTCCCCACGTGCGTCAGAGAGGGGCGTACTCGCTTCACTTATGTAACACACTGTTTTATATCAATTTGACATGTTTCTGTTAATCCTTTCATTGCATTGTTTACACTAGATTACCCTAGACTCTCCAGAGGAATTATTCTGCTGTTTACACGGGGTATACAGTATTCTACGTCCCGGTTAGGTTGTTCCTGTAAGAACGTAACCGGATTCTCTAACATCTGTGAACAGACACGGCCACGAGTCTTCTCTAAGCACTGAAATGAGTGGTTTAAGTGTTCTATTGCAACAAATACTGTTCAGATTAACTGAACAGTTTGTTGTGATAAATGTAAAGCTTTTTTGAACACGACAAGAGCTGCGAGAATTTCTTTACGTCTCACTTATCGATAAAAATACAAAAATACAGGCATTCACCGATTCACTATTTCTACCAACTGTAAATTAGTTTGCATCTTAATTACTGTATGCCTTCTTGTCTGGTGCAAAATAATTTGCTGTTGTTGTTTTATACCAACATATACCGTTTATCTCGGAGAACTGGTAGGTTACCGCGTAACACAAAGATGTCGTTACCATTTATGACCAACCTGATATATCTTATTTTCAGCCTTAAATGAGAAGGTCACTCCAAAAAACGTATATTTTTTGTTAACTGTAATAAAGACCTTGCACTAAGCTTAGCCACTCACTGAAGTTTCGGCTTCTAAAGTGCAGGTTTATTCGTCTCCAAATTCGAACATTGTTGCCGCCATTTTGAACAACACTCAGCAGCCAGGCCGCGTTTTCGTGACGTAATTCCGTTCAAAACATGGCTTCCGCCGGAAGACGCTTTTAACTACCACTCTGGGTCGTGGCTGCTATTGAGCCATATTATTTTGACCCAAACATGTTCCAAAACTCCGAAATGATAGCATTGAAGATAGTGAAGTGGAAAATTGCTTGGAAAAAAATAGATTTTGATGACCTTGTGAAGGATTCCAAGTCGGTTGTAAGTTTTTCTCCTTGCCGACTTTTCTTCGAGTCGGACCGAATAACATCACATAAACACGGCCTGGCTGACAAGACAGCTTGAAAGTGGCGGCCTCCGAAGTTGATCTTTCTAGATGAATTTCTTCAGGATAGCGGGCACTTCAGAGGCTGAAACTTCGGTGAGTGGAAAACTGAATGTTTACTTGCTATAGGCGAAGACTAGAAAAGCAAGCTTTGTGGAGTGACCTTCTCCTTCAAGGAGTATCTTAAGCTTCTGGTGTACGAGATGTACTTAAGGAGAATGTGTTCGCGGATCGCAAAAACGGAGTTAACTTATTTAGTTTGCTCTTATTATTTTATGACCATGTCAAATATTGGACAAATCTGTCGAATAAAAAAAGGGAACCTAAATTTCAATAAATTTATTTTCTACTCAAATATTTCATGTCTGTTCCCAGATTTGGGTTCAATAGTCGTGGAGCAAGCTAATGGCTTCAGCGGCTTTACATCTCACCCGAGGTGAAGGATCTTTCAACAGAAGAATCAGAGCTGAAAACGAATAGAGATAAGTAGTTTTAAGTTCATAAATACTTTAATATTTTTCTATGTAAGTCAATGTCGCATCGAGTGTTACAAGAGACAATATTTCTCTTTAACAGTGACAATTTTACCCAAAGTTAATTCAAGACACAATTGATTTTGAAACATTTGACTCAATTGCTCAAAAAGCCGGAGACATTTTGGAATACTAAAGCACCTAGCTGGCTTCTGAGCTTCTGGAGCGGAGAATAAGAGAGTACTTGGAGAATTTTAGTTATAGCTAGAGAGGGGATTAGAGGGTTAGAGAGGTTGGAATTGTGTTGATGAATGGCGAATTTCAGCCCGGACTGAAATAATTTCTCCTCCGCAACCGCCATCTTCGCTGATCTTGCTTGATTGAAAACGCAATCAGTTCCCTCAGTTTTCGGCATGGGGTGAAATTTCAATCCGATAACAAGGCTTTTTCTGGGCTTTTTATTCATTTCTTCTAAGTCCATTTGTCTGGCCTGAAATGTCCAGGTCGGGCTGAATTTCACCTTAGACAGAAACTTCGCCAACATCATTTCCAGAGGATTGGTGTCGGGAGCCAGTTTGAAATTCGGGATACATCTGCAGGTACCGGAAAGCTTTGTATTTTGGGTCACTTGGGATTAGTCTTTATTTGGAGTTGTTTTGTTTCCTGTCTTTTATTTCTTTTGTTTTACGTAAGCTTACGTAATCTGTGCTCCGGTACCTGCAGAAAGATCCGAAAATTCGCCACGTAACTCACCTCCACATACGTGATCTTTAGATATTTCGTCTCTTCTCTCTTGAGGAAGGTTGCCGAGAATAAAACCTGCAAGTCATGAAACAAAACTAAGGAATTTTACACAATAAACCTTGTAATAGACTCGTGTATAATCATAATGTAACGCATAATGGTCTGTTGGTTAGCGCGCAGGACTCCGGATCGACTGGTCTGGGTTCAGGCCTTGCCCGAGGTTATTGTTCTGTGTCCTTGTGCTCTCGGTGTCTTTCTGTACCCCGGGGTATAAATGGGCGACAGGCAGCTGTTCGGTCTACCTGGCAGAATGCTGGGGATAACCTGCAATGGACTAGCATCCCCTCAGATGGTACAATATTCCCAGCACCTCCATTTTACAGAAACCAAGAGGCTTTAAAGAACATCCATATTGTTAAGGTGACGGCAAAGTTTTCTTTTAATAAGAAGACTTCTAAGAATGCGAATCACTGTTGAAGGCCACTCACCAGTGAATAGAGCGGCATTTGCTTTGATGTCATCTCGCGAACTCTTATAGAATGAGACGCAGCCCATAACGTAAAAACTAATTTTATCTGGAAAATCAACATTCTGAAGGGAACAACACAAACAAAAATAATCAGCTGGAAAAGAGAATAGCAAGAAATTCCCAGGGAGTGAAGTGCATCGCACCTCAGGTGAGGAGAACTAACAAACACATAATGGTAAACTATTGTATAAATAAACAAGATATTACTCGCATTGTGATTGTTTGAAAAACTCTTAACTTAACGGAAACAAAGTAAATGGTATAGTTTATCTAGGAGAAGAGCTTAGTATAAATACTTCTGTTTCCAAGAGTCCCAAAACAATCATGGGAGTATAAAGAACCCGAAACACCTGTGGTGTAAACTCGTCAGTGTTACCTCTTTATAAATCATGGTATCCTAGTATGAAGGAATCAATGGTTCCACGAATACCATGCTGTGTGGATGAGCGTACAAAACCAATGCTCTCGAGCTCTCTTGCCATCATGTATCGGAAATGCCAAGTTAGTCATGCTCAGAGAGCCCCAATGTCATCATTTACCCCCTTTTTGAGCACATTTCATACATTGAGTTGCAGTCAGCGATTTCAAATTAATTTTTTTTTCCTTCCTCGATGTTACATCCCTATATTTAGTGTTTATTATGGCCTAGGATTTTTGTCGTTCGTTTCTCCTTCTTTCTACAGTTTCAGTATCGCATAGAAGCAATGGAAATCGCAACACTCACAATAAGCCTTGACAAGTCGTTCATGAACTCGCCAAAATGAAGATGTCCTTCTTCTAATAAATGCTTCTGGAACATCTTGTTTACGGACTCGGAGCCCATAAGCGGAGCTATTGACCTCAGACAACCTTTACACGCCTGTAAAGAAATCAGAAAAAAGCCACATAAAGTTCACTGATTTTCGCGACCGTGCCATCACTTAGGGAGCTACGTCCTTCGTTTGCAATGTGTCAATCATCAACTGTCCTTGTTGCTTTATGGTTTATTACTATAACTTTGGTGTTAGTTTCTATCTATATATTTTCAGGTTTTCTTCAATTTAAAACTAATTTTGTACGTGGGCCGCAAAATAACCCAAAATACCGTGACTGATCTCGTTTAAGGGAAATGATAAGTGGCAATTTGTAGAAATGTTCTTGTTGTAGTTCTTGTCAGGTCTTTGGTTTCAGCGACGCAGACGGTTGTAAAAAGCGCGGGAAGTTTTCGCGCGCGTTAGCTTTCACACCCACTGGCACAAAAACTGACGTTTTCATAAATTAGAGCTGCCTTGTCGTCAAGATCGTAACAGCTGTCTTGGGGCGTTCAGTTTCGATAAATGGTGGATTCAAAAGAACTTTATACCTTAATGACCTCGTCCTCTTCATTCAAGTGCAGAAGAACACTTATCAAGTTTGTGTGAACTTGCTCCAGGAACGGAGCTTTCGACGGGCCATCACCAAAACGGGACAGTTTCCCAAATAAGGTGAAAGCCGCAGCCCGAACTGCATCCTTGTCCTGAAAGTTAAGACGAGGATAAAAGCGAAGTTAACCAGGCCACAGTTGTTGGAAGGCTGGATAACGCTATCCACCGGATAAATGGTTATCCAGTGGATAAGTGTTTAAAAAAACAAACCACGCTATCCGCTGGATAGCGATTTATCCGGTGGATAGCGTTATCCACCTTTCGAACAACCCGGGCCAGAATTGAAGCCTACAATTTATGACGAGAATGATACAAAAGTGAAACTGAATCACACAGAAAAATATGCCGGTGTTAGGGGAATTTTAGGAGGACACACTTAAATATTGAAAGTCCTACATGACTAGCTCCATGAGCTGGCAAGATGAATCAAGTCCTTCATTATGATTGGCTACCTGAGCGGGCAAGATGGCGCTATCTTGCCCGCTCGGGATTACCGCGCGTTGTGTCCTGCAAGAAAAAAATGATCTTTTGTCATATAATAGATCCTTCATTGACTAAGCTTGCTAGGTCAAGATGGCTGGATATTTGTCTCGTTCTATGTTTGCGTGCTTATCGACCGAGATTCCGTCTCGGTCCATAAACACGCAAAAAAACGAACTTGGTCAATATCCAGCCATCTTGACCTAACGCTTGGTCAATAACCCATACGTCTGCGATCGAGTCACACACGCGGGCGAAGCGATCCAGCAGGGAGGGGTATGGTGCGGGAGCGCTAAACGTGAGCCTGCTCGCAGGTTGATTAAACGTGATTTTTCCACCCACCTTCTCAAAGCACGGTCTGATTCTAAGACAAATGTTGATGAGTATTTGCCGCACATTATTCTCGTCCAATTTAGCCAGGATCTTAGCCAGTCCGGACATGGCCTCTAATGTTATCTCGTCTTCCAAATCATCTTTGTCATCCATTCCCGCCATCATGGCTGATAAAATTGTGGTTGAGTACTTCTCCAACTGAAAACAGATTCATCGAAAGTTCGTCACTTTCGAGAATTTCGGTATCGGGCACAAGTTATGGATTCAACGCTACTTCTTCTCGTCATTCAGTTTGTTAGTAATTTTTTCACACTATTGGGATGTGCAAATGTAAATAACAGTAATGATAATAACAGTAATGATAATAATAATAATAATAATAATAATAATAATAATAAATTGTAAACGACATAAGTTCTCTTGATGAGCATGTCACGCTCTTACAGCAAACGTCGAGGGAAAATACTGTTTAAATAAAAAATTGTGGTGAAAATAGTAGAGATAAAGAAAAATAAAGCTCCACATCCTTTGATTTTTGATTGCCAAAGATAATTCCGCCAACATAAGAAATTCTCAACATAAACTTTTCAATACAGAAAATTCGCAACTTGTTCAACATAATTTATTATTCTAATCCTGCTGATCCTACGTTCGGAGTACCTGATTACATTCTTTTCGCCATTATTTCGCAATATTAAATATCAGTTTGTTTTCTCTTTAACCCTCTCTATGTAGAGTAAATAAGATGCATGTGGAAATTCGCACTATTACACTACCTGAGAGTCTTCCACGCTGGCAATGTTGCCCAGTCCCCTGATGCAGAACTTGCGCACAACATGTGACGAGTCGACCAGTCGACTCAACAGGCTGTTCATGAGTATTTCAACAACAGCTACTTTACCACCGCACTTTTGATCAATTAACTGGTTAAC
The DNA here is from genome assembly GCA_964020085.1 of Micromussa lordhowensis. Taxonomy (NCBI): domain Eukaryota; kingdom Metazoa; phylum Cnidaria; class Anthozoa; order Scleractinia; family Lobophylliidae; genus Micromussa; species Micromussa lordhowensis. Next base: position 21,572,746 of record OZ026606.1, read on the forward strand.
AAGGGCGAAAAAAGAAACAATCAGCAATGGTCACAGCAACACCAAAATAAATGATGTATTTTGATTCTCCGAGAACACTAACGAACGCGCGGAATCAAAATTTACTGCTTCGTGTGTGTCGCTGACAAAACGCTTTAAGAGAGCCCCAACTGAACGATGTATTCTGGTTTGCAAATTTACAGTTGAAGCTCTCTTAACGGACACTCTCGTAAGCGCTCCTGTAAGCGGTCCCTTTCACCGCTAGTGGCCGCTTATACGAGAGCCTTTCTCGTAAGAGTCCAGCTCCAGTTACGGACACGTTTTTAACGTTCTGTGGATGTCCGCTTACGAGAGCTACCACTGCACTCAACATAATTCCGGACGACGCGACGCGCTCACAAATTTGCCGCCGTTTTAAGACGCACGAACTGATCAAGTATTTAGTACAATGTGTATCCCTGGGAGGTTAAAATGTTTTGTTTGCAGTTTCAGGTGTGGTGTAAAATAAAGTAATTCTATTTTGAATGAAAATAAAGCAACCTTAAATTTAAGGAGTTACCTATGTATTACTCAAACCCATTCACTGACAGTCTGACAATCAAGTAAAATTAGTAACTGCCTAAAAGATATGTTAACACTACGGCAACAAGGTAACTAATGCAAGCGTTCCATACCTCGGCAAAGAACGCGGCGACTACAATCCTCTGTGCATCATACACACTGGAAAGCGTGGAGTTTAACTGTTCAACCACTTTAGGGACTTGCAGAGGAACAGCTTGACATAGGGCCCTAGAGCATGGAGCACATTCATGATTATCAGTTGTATGCCTTTTCTGAAAATTGGCACAGTTATACCCAAGGTGCAAGCGTTAGGATTCATTGTTAAATCCATGGATTTCGCCCATGTGAGGAGTTGTCGATAAATACTATAACTGTTGACGAATGGTACGAGCTTTCCACCCGTCATTTAAGCCCACTCAGTACCAACTTCTCCAATCATAAAAGACTGTCGAAAGCGAAACGCCGAAAAACTGAGAAATGGCTCCATATCTTCAGCCACGAAAACCACATATGTATTCGTTTAATTGACTGGTGATAAGGCCCTGGCTCTGGCTCGGGAGATTGCGTAAGCACCCCCCGTGTTATTGACATTAAAATATAATTTCTGCCGCCACTACCGGCACCACTACCATCTACTATTTACTACTAACTACTTAACGCCCCATTTACACCTTGGGGAAAAGGACAAAACGATGATCTTTGACGACGTACCGTGCGATGAGGACAACACCATCAGGGAATGTCTTTTCGTCTTCAAAAAGCTTCCAGCCATCTTCCTTCTCTATCAACTGCATCAGCGTGTCGTACTTGCATCTTACAATCAGTTCTTTGATACATTCTATCGCCGTGCTGCAAAACAAAAGCAGAAAAAATAAATCGATTACTTTTACATGTTCAATTCAATGATCGGCCACATCCACAGGAAATCGTCTTGCAGTCGTCGAGTAATCGTCGTGCAATCGTCGGGTAATCGTCAGGCAAGTATTGGTACAGGCACCGAGGAGTTTCTGAATCTTGTACGAACAACCAGACAGTGCCAGTCCTTCGACCGACGCCACGTCAACTTGTCGTCACCAGGATACATAAGGTTACCTAGCAACCTGTGTGGCATCAATCACCGGTTCGGTCAATTCCCAGAGGAATCTCAGAAATTATTTTAAATTTCAGCCGATATGAGGGGAGCTTATTCGAAGGGAGCGCTAATTCGAGGGAGGCGCTAATTCGAGGATTTACCGTAATTCACACTAGGTGGACTCACCCTAGGGGCTCCACCTTTCGTCCCTTTTGCTTGTCCTTCCCTGAGGCCTGTGGTGGCTCGGGAGGAAGAAGTCCCACTGAGGTGCCTAGACGTACCACTGTCATGGCGAAAAGACGAGGAAAATGCTCCACAACAAGGTCCCCAGTCTCCTCCGAGCGAAACATCTCTGTCAAACCACACGTAATCTATCAGAAGAGAAGGGTCATACTAGGTTAGAATTTTGTTGCATAAATGTGTTCTGCATGAAAGAAAAGGTTTTTATTCTGTTTACGTTTCTATATGCTGTAACACAAGAAAATGCTGCTTTTCTTCAACACTAGAGCAATAAGATTGTTTTCAATAACATATTGACATATTTCTCGTATTGAATCTAGCGAGACAGAGCCATACGTTTTGAAAACACGTTTTTATGCTCTGTTGGGGCAACGAACTACAAAGATTGGTCACACATACAAGAGAGAAGAAAAATCACCACCAATCTTGATAAACAAGCAAATTCTCAAAACAAACATGAAAGGAAATACTGCAGGGTTCGAACCCTTTCAAGCTTTTAAAATTTCATGACTTTCCATGACCTTTTCCATGGCATTTCCGAGTTTTCCATGAACTTAGATAAGCGGTTGTTCTCGCAGCAGTATCAAAACAATCATTTATTTAACGTATTTTCCAGCATTATAATGCATAAAATGCGTGCTTGTGTCTTTCTCTACCGAAATTAAAGTCTGTTTCTGACTGATCTGTACTTTGTTCAAGTTTTTATCGTTTTCCATATTTATTCTGAGATAGCACATTGTTTTTCCATGACTTTCCATGACCCTCACTTAAATTCCATGACTTTCCAGGCCTGGAAATTGAAATAAGAAATTCCATGACTTTCCAGGGCTGGAAATTGAAATAAGAAATTCCATGACTTTCCAGGCCTGGAAATTGAAATAAGAAATTCCATGACTTTCCAGGCCTGGAAATTGAAATAAGAAATTCCATGACTTTCCAGTTTTTCCATGAGTGCAGAAATTAATGAAAATTAACATTTGGAAGTTGAACGTACCGCCACAGGTTGCGCTGTCGCTATTCTGATGGTTTCCTTCTTATTTTTAGGTTTTGGTTTTTCCTGGTATGGAAGAGATCGCAGTGATAAATCCAACACATAGTCAAATATACTCAACGAAAGGTTCGACTCGCCAGCCATTGTTCTCCAGATATCCAGCACGTGCCTAAAAACAACAAGGTGACACTCACATTCAACGTACAGAAATTTCCCGCCTTTTAAAGTGCACACCCACACGGTTGCGAATTAGTTGACGAATGCCACCCATTTTCCCGCCTTTTTAAAGAGGGCGACCATACCTGAGTAAAACAAAGACTGGAAGACGAATGTCCATATTTTCCCACCCTTTTTACAACTTCGCATCTTCCCACCCTTACTGCAGTTTGGCAGTTTGATCTTAAAATGGAAAGACAAATTTGTGCAATACAAATTTGCTTGACATTTTCCCGCCCTTACAGAGTTGACGACCGCAACTTTTTCATAAGGGAGACGGAATTAGCCTACTGTTCCGCCACGTTAGAATGGACCTCTGCTGCCCCGCAAAAAAGCTACAAGAAATTATTGATTTTAAATTTGTCCAGGGCAAAACTTCAGCTGATCGATTTTGAACGATGTAAGTCAGATTCACAAATTGTGAATACACATTTCCAGTCTTCTCGCAATTGACTCGTGAAAAATCAGAGATCTGAATAGGCTCGATTTCCTGCCGCTGTTCGGAAACCGAGCCCTAGGAGCAACAAAGAGCGGACGTGAGAGAGCGACGGAAATCGAGCATAATATCTCAACTATTGAACATTTTCAAAGAGTTGAAGTCAAAAGGTCAAATTAAGTCTGTTGACTTACTGGTCACAGGGCAGCGGGAATTCAAGAAGAGCTGTTAAAACTGGAACTAGATGATGTGAGGCTAGTGTTCTAAATACGCGGAGAGTTCCTGTTCGTGTCTGTGCATGTGTGATGCGTACAAGACTGGCGTGGAGTTCCTTCACTAAAGTTCCAACCTGAAGAGAAAATTAAATTATTTAGTTTCCTTTACGGGAGGCGCGGTAGGCCTCATGGTTAGTGCGCTCGACTCCGGAGCGAGCGGTCCGGGTTTTGAGCTACGACTTTTTCAACATACTGAGAAAGCCAAAAACGTCTAGTTTTCACGAACTATTTGTAACTCTAAAGAGCTTTTCCAGCCTTGAATGATTTGAATTACGACATGAATTACGACTTTAACTGCCTTCTATGTCCATCACAGCCAAGCATATACTAATTTCAAATGAAAGCCTTTGCAATGTTTACATTTTACAGTGATGTAACGCGTGTTATGAGTGACTCTTATTTTGTACTCTCACTACACGCCGCTGAAAACTCACATCTTTTCTTATTTCCTGTCCTCGTATTCTGACAATGCTGTTAAGTACGACACAGGAACCACTGGCGCTGTGAGACTGGCCGTCCGTTAAACCTTCCAATAGAGTAGAGACGAACGGCGACAAGAGCGCACTTTGAAGCTTCTTAGCGACAACCTGACAAGAGAAAAGCGTAGGAAAAGGTGTATTAGACGAGGTGGTTACTAAAATAATCATAACTTAGCTCTTCTACCCTCTGGATAAGCTTGATTTCCGACACTCTCTAGTACTCGGTCTTCGTTTCTCCCTGAGAAGAGACTTCAGGGAAGGAGTGCGGGCTCCATATCCCGAACAGCGGCTGCTACTCGAGCCGACCCTTTTCTTTTTTACTTCCCTGCCTCCATTCCCCACGAATCGAAGAAACATTTTCCACTTCAGCTACCTGCCTTTATACTAACTCAACGCAGAAATTCGTTGGCAGACTTGCCGAAAGGGTTTCTGAATCTTGGAAATCTTAAGATGGAATTATTTAACTTCTTCGTTTGCACGCATACACTTCACTATGTCTCCCCAAATTCCAAAGACATTTAATCTGCACTGAATAAGTCAGCCTTGCATAATGAGCTCTGCGCTAGTTTGGTACTTTCTGTCACAGAACCAACACCCAAGTAATCACAATTGGTTAATAACATCCAGGCCGATAGCACAATGAACCAATCAGAACAAGGGACAAAAAGGCAGCAACCAGTGGCAAGAATAGGAAAACGAGCAAAAACGTACTTGGGTTTGATTCCCGATTGGCCTAAAAACCAGCATCTTAACGCTGGTTGGAGACATTTGTGCGATATTTTAGACCTCAGTAAAAGTACCAAGAAAGCAGAAATAAACAGAGCATAGGTAACTCTTCAGAACCTGTAATTTTAAGTTTCTGTTGTTTATTCTATTGTCTTCTCAGTCAATCCTGTTAAAGGAGCTCAGTCACGGTACTTCGAGTTATTTTGGCCACCTACAAAATCATCTTTATATTTTAGGAAACCTAAAAATAGTAAATTACTAAGAGAGAGAAACACCAAAGAGATAATAACTAAACCATACAAGAACAAGGATGGTGAAGGATGGAGAAGACTGACATGGATTATACGACGAACTTGAAAAATTTGGGCTAAACTTTTCAAGATGCACAAGCTGTGAGATAGCTCCCTTAAGCCTTCCAAGAGTACATGACGCCTCGAAATATAACTGATAAGTTCTAACTGACTTAGAACTTCAGTTCTAAGTCAATTGAAAGCTGGCGTGCAAACAAAAGAGGACAAGACATACCTTAGACAAGTCACTTGCCACACTAAACAGAATGTTAGGGTCACTTTCAGCTGCTCTTTGCTTTAGCGTCGGTAACGCATCAACTAGCTCGTCTTTACTTTCCAGCGAATAGCCTGAAAAGATCAGTCATACAAAATAAAACAGTTTAAGGTAATTCCTTAGTATTGCATTGCGCATCCCTACTGCGCACGACTTTTGCGTCATTAGCGCGCGCACATGAGCGCGTGCGCGTACAAAACCTAAGAGATTTCCCTCAAACTAAGCTCGATAGCGAAATAAATGCTCCTTTTCTATTAAGCGAGCACGGTGACCCCCGATTTTTTTTCTTGGTATTTGCTAAGAACAGTCTAATAAAGAACATATTTGAAGAAGGAAAAAAGTTTGGTAGTAGAACATGATTTTCTTTTTGCAAAATAGTTCCATACTGGGTGTATTTTGGCCAAGGCGAGGACTTCAAGCTAACCACGGAACTGTCCGAAAGAGTGCAATATTACCGCAAGCAGGCAATCAAAAACGTCTTAAATGTAGCATGCTTGCAGGCGGTTACTGGGGGTTTCATCGCGGAAAACCCGTTCCGTTCGCTAATCGGGCGCCATCTTTGATTTTTGAGGCGCGCGCTCCCGGGTACGAGCGGGCGAGCGCAATAACGGAGGGAGGAAAAAAAATGGAGGCCACGAAGCGAACACCGGGTTTTCTCGGCGAAGAAAAACTCCAACGCCTACAGGTAGGCTATCTTAAATGAAGTAATACTACTTATGTGAATAAAAGAAGCTTTACTTTCAAGATAAAATTTTGTGTCTTAAGTAATCAAGACTTAATTCTGTATGAAGATGATTCGAATTTTTAACGCGCAACCAGTGAAAATACCCTATTTTAAGAGCCTGCTGACGCGTTAACAAGCACGGTGACCCCATTTTTACCTCATTTTTTTAAATGGTCATATCATGAATGTTAACTATGCCAAGTTTCAAAAAAAGTTTGATAGTAGAACAATTTCAAGGGAATTACCTTAAAATAACTGCGTGAAACACACTCTAATGCTATAGTTTTAGGTGACTACCTTTGCGACTCATTGCTCACTGTTAAATTAAGTCGCATCAAAACTGAGAAAATCACATTTATTTGCACTCTCTATCGAACTTGACGTATTAGATTTAAAACATTCCTTCCAAATAGCTGCCCATGTGAATAGACGGTCTTTCTTTGAATTTTCTACCTGTATTTAGCCCGAACCCACTCAGACCTGTACTACGGTTAGCCTAGTTCATTTTGAGTTGAGAACAATGTGTCTCCCAGGATCAAGCGCCACATCATTAGACAATCGTGTTTTCCACAAACTGCGGGGGTCTCATTAATTTACTCGAAGCTTTGCGAACAAGGAGACTCACAGTTATTAAATACCTTCAAATCGCGCAGCTATTTTCAGAACACATTGTACACAGTCCACTGCCAATTGGCGGATGATTATTACCGGGTCTGTACATCGGGGAATGAGGCGAGCCAATAACGGACCAGCCATTATAAACGAAGTTGGTTTCTGGTGATAAATGAAAATGACAGCAACATTAAGTTTTACTTCATAAATGCAACGAAACATGGGTAGAAGGGTAAAACGGATCCCCATTTAAGATTTTGAGGAAACACACGAAGTGTTTTTAACTTCCACTTTGAATTTAACCAAGGTATACGTCTGTGCTCTTAACACTTAGACGCTAGACTAGACGCTCTAAGAGCGTTTACTCGGGCTTCATAACTCAAGATCAAGTTGTGCTTTACAAGTAAGATTATTGAGCAGAATAAAAACAAATAAAAGAGTCAGGATATTTCAACACAACAGGTACGCTCAAATATTTACTATTCAATTTGATTCGTTGAGTATCCTCTTTATCCAACTGCATGTTGTTTGTTTCATCTTCTAAGTTCTGTTTTCGACGATTCTTGATTTTTTTTTTAACATCTGAGGTGTTCCCCTCAGCATCAAAGTTTGTGTTAGAGTCAGTAGTCGGGTTTTTAACAGTGTTGTCGTAGTTTGAATTCGTGCATGGCTCATTTGTTATCTCGTGAGAACAAGCCTGAACTTTGCTTATTTGTCAGGTTTTCAAGCAATATAATTTGTGGAACGACTCGTTCCGAAAATGATCGACATCGTTGTATGCGAGATGAACCAAGAATTTCTTCACAGAACACAGCAATTTGAAAATTATGTTGTTCACGAAGAGCGAGTACATGATAACACAAGCTGTCGCACTATCATCCCCAGTTTCCACTCTCTACGTATGGAACGCCTGGGACCATGATCCCCGGCCCCCTTTTGGCGACCAACACAACGGCTTGCATTTTATGACTCGGGCTTTCCTACGGAAGCCCGAGTAATAAGCAACGCGACCGAAGTGTACATGTATTTCCAGTCTTTCAATAAAAGAAAATCCTACCAACGTAGTAATAGGAGCATGCGTGTTAAGAAGCAAATGAACTCTAGAACTCACCCCTCCCACGGTCAGTAACATGTTGTCGCGGAAAGTTTGCAGCAGTGTTAGAATCGTGTCCACTGCCCGCTCTCGTTCGACATCGGATGTTGATAATAGCCAAGGATCTTGAATTTGCTATAAACAAAAAGAACATACAGGACAGTGGTCTTCATAAACCTTCAACCAAAATCAATGCAAAAGAGACCCTAAAGGCATCAAAAACAAAAAACAAACAAAAAATAAAAATGGAGCGAATATGAAACCCCGGCCACAAAAAGTGAAAAAAGGAAGGAGTCGAGGGTTTGCCCACCGACAATTTTCCCACCCTTTACTGTCATCCTGTCCTAAATCTACCAAAAATCGGGAAATTTTCTTCAAGCTAAACAACTATTGAATATGAATTTCTAAGCTTTTGCGTGGCGCGGCCGATTTACATGAAAGCCGAGGTGTGTAAAAAGTGACTTATTTCGGGAAATTTGGCCATCTGAACAGTTCTTGTGTTGGAAAAAGTATCATTTTAATCGTTTTTGAGTTCTTCGAGAGATAAATTTCCCCTTTTGTAGCAAAACTCAGCGACAGATGTTTCCGCCATGTTGGTGCCCATCCGGATGGGCACCAACATGGCGTCTCCATACAAATCTCTATAAATTTGGGGAAAAAGCTTCTCCGCATATCTTGCAGAAGAAAAATTGCTGTGACCTGAATCTCGAGAGTCTTTGCATAGTTACCTTCTTTCTTTTCTCAGATTCTGGACTTCATCTATTGAACAGTTTTGATTTTTATTTTGAATGGCGTGACACTGAAAACCAGCAATTGGATAACTTCAAGTTGTTCCACGTGAGTGTTTAGGGTCTATTTTACGGCATCACGCGATTATGCAAAGCCAAAGTTGACTCAAAAAGGCGTCATAATCGGCTGAAAAATGCGCTCAAACTGAAAATGTGAACTTAAGCCACACAGCATAAAAAAATATCTTAAATATGGAACGGGTATGAATCCACAATTACATCTACAATAACAGCAAATAAACTATAACTGCTAATAAAACAGGGTGAAGTTTTACGGCTGCAGTTTCTAACCTTTATCAGATTTAATCTGTTTAATATATAACCTTTGCCTCAGTCTATCTAGCATTAAATTTCCACCAACCTTTAAAATATTTTCGAAGGTCGGTGGTACGGGATCTTGGAGAAGTACTCCCTTCAATAGCTTCTGTAAACTTTCTATCGCCTGCTTCAGTAAAGTGCTCGGATCTTTGTCCTGGAAAGAAAAACTGTTTCTTTAAAGTGGACTTGTAGTAAATATTGGATGCTTCTTAAGAAAACTCTAAATACAGTGTAGGTCTTGTCAGCAAGAATGCACCAAGAATATTCCTGCAACTTCATTGGTTAAAAGTACGACATCTGGGACACCTCTAACGGTCAATTACTCGTATGATCATCTCCCGTTGAGAATGATTTTCTCTGTAGGCCAGTGAATGGCGAATCAAGTAACAACTTCTAAGAGGTTACCTAACAATATCATTGTCACCAAAATCGAAATTCTGAAAGAGTCCAATGTTGAAGAAATACATGCAAATGTGACCCAGCAAACGATACAAAGCTGCTTACTTGCTCCATGTCTTCCTTGTGATGTTTTCCTGATGGAGACGTTGGTCGATCTCCTCCGTGGGCTGCAAACACACAGTCAGTGCTTGTTTTAACAATGTCAAATACTTCAGCATCTGTGAACCTGGGATTTAGTTTTCTAATATTTTACACAGAGGATCGAAGTCAAGGAAGTGGAACTCCAACTAGTTTTCTTCAAATCTCAGATACTTTCGTCAGCGCATGGCCAGAAAATCTGAAAGTGCATGAATGAACTGCCTATGGAATACTCAATAATGAGTTCTTGACAAGTCTTATGAAAATTTGAGCATGTTCAAATTCGACGAAAGTACACGAAAGTTGGCGATCAAACGAAAATTCTCAATAAGCTAAGCCATTCACTTCAGCTACAACGCCGCTACAAAGGATACGCAAGACTTGTGCACGCGTCCATTGCCAGGGCTCTAGTTTCTGTTGTGACGACGTTAGCTGGTTCTGCCTTCATGTAAGCCTACACAGCAAGCAGAAAGACAATCACATGGTCAATGCTCTATTCCATACTGGGATGTAAGAAGGGGCTTGTTAAGAAATTTCTCAGCTGAGGAGAGGGAAGAGTGCTCCCTTTTAGAGATAGATTGGATGCGCCCGAACTAACTGGACGCCTGGAAGAGGCTAGTGACCATTTAGGTTTGACGTTGGGTATGGTTTGTCCTTCTGGCCCGAGTTGTTCGAAAGGTGGATAACACTATCCACCGGATAAATCACTATCCAGCAGATAGTGCAGTTTGTTTTGTCAACAGTTATCCGCCGGATAGTGATTTATCCGGCAGATAGCGTTATCCACCCTTCGAACAACCGAGGCCTGGTCTGAAAACTAGTACGAACTTTTGATGTCAGCTATTTCAATGGGCACGAAGATTAATTATCAAGTTTGACAAAGGACAAGTACTTGGAAAACTGGGCGGTACTAATCCTACCAAACAGTTCAAGAACTACCTATCCCCAGGTCATTAGGTACTTAACTTTCTTATTAAGCGCTTCTTATCCAGAAAAGGTTGTATTTAGAACCTACCAGCATGTGATTAATAAGTTCCTTTCGTTTGGTGAAGATAAACTCTGGTTGCTGCAGTCGATTGGGTTCTAGTGCTTTGCCAATGAGCTCAGTTGCACGAATAAGGTTCTGTTTAACATGTACGTCCTACGAGAAAGCGAGCAATGGGACAACAAACCATTTAAAAGTAAAATTAGGACAGACAAATTAAATAGAATAGTTATATTCCAAGTTCAAAATTAAGGAACAGGTAGCATAAAAATTTTCCCACAGGGTTTGGGAGATTGTGATCTGTTGCCTACCTTGACATTTCCATAGTGTCGACTGATGACACGAAAAATACTTGTCTCTAGCCTAGAAGTTATCAATCTGGAAAGAGACAAAGACACAAAGGATAAGGTAATAAACAAATATATAACGTATGATATTTCAAAACTGAGCAAAATTAACTTCCAAGTGAAAATATCTTTAAAAACATGAGTCATATTGTGTCATCATAGTACGCACACTGTGATAAGCTAAAAGAACTTTGCCCACTGGGGTTACTCAACATGAAAGTCTGTTAGGAGTGTTAAACACAACAGGTTCAGGATCTGCCTTGTGCATGAGAATCAGGCATCCTTTATGCCGTGATACCAGCATACAAACTCCCCTTTCTGGTCTCTGTGTATTTCTTATAGGTAGTGGTTAATAGTACATGTATTCTTCAATACATATTGAAACCACCTTCCATTGGTGATCAGTTTGTATATTCTCACGACCAGCATGTCTGGATTCTTACTGATGATTAGAGGAGAAATTGGATAATGATCAGTGAAGGAGGCTTGTTCACTTACGCTGGTGGAGCATACAAAACAGTGTAACCATAACACAACATCACAGTACTCTTGATCTTTTCTGTTTCAGAATCTGATTTATCCTGGAAAGAAACAGATGCAAGACAGTCACAAAATGTGAAATGCACTGGAATTTTTGTCAACTTCATGCGAAAGATTTATTCAGCATTTTTTCTTGGAAACCTGTGCAACGCGCTGTAGCCACTGGGAACAAAAATACTCTATTCTTGACCAACAACGCAAAGAGACTACAACAGATGCCACTTGGCTTACAAAAGGGTCCCACATTCCAAAGATCACTGGCTTTATTGCAGCAACACTGATTTACAGAAATCTACTTAATACAAATTCTCCAAACACTAGGAGTTCAGATGATATCCTCTCGACCAATCAGGAGGATCAATCACTGCAACTAACTAATTGTTACTTGCAGTGCAACCGACCCTCAAATAATGGTAATCTAAACTATTTGAAAATTAGCTGTTCCCATCCGTTTTATCATCTCTCCCAACCTAAATGAGGTACTGAATTCGCATTTTTGTGAATACAAAGTACATGTACAACTCGATTTGACTACCAACAGCAATATTCTACACTATACCTTCATGAAACTTAAGATTCCTGAGGATTTCTTAGTCATCTCATTTTTGGACACCTGCTCTAGTTTTAGTAGTACTTGATCAAGATTGGTCCCTGCAGAAAATCCAATGCCAATTGCACAGCCCTAACATTTCCGTCAGAAAGAAGAGAATAAATGCGACCGACAGAAATAAGCCAAAAATATATTGGAGCGTTTATTTTTTTACATCAACAATAACAATAGTACATACAAAATTTACCTAAGTACTCTTACAGTGCTAACATAACTTACGATTTAACTAATACAACTTACAGCATCAACATTATTTGACAATTTATTAATATGTTACATTTCTTTCATGTGGGACGGTAGCTACAAAAGGTGGCTTTCTTACATATTTAGTAGTGATTTATGTTTTTCAGTTTTAATTTTATTTGTCAGGATCGCTAAGAAGGCATCCAAACAAAACTCTTCTTCTTTTCTTGAAGCAGTATATAAAAATTATATGGCTTTAAAATATAGATAGGACCCTGCGCGTGCTCTGATTGGTCAAAAACCTATGTTTTATCAGAGTATAAAACATAGAAAATGCGTGTTTTATTGTTTTGCGCGCGTAAAATCTATATTTTAAAGCAAATGAAGAAGCCTAAGCTGTGTATTACACTGTGATAAAACACTCCGATCATTTGAGAACACTCGATAAATGTAGAAAACACTCGCCTGCGGCTCGTGTTTTCTACATTTCCCTCGTGTTCTCAAATGCCCGTCGTGTTTTATCACAGTGTAATACACGGCTTAGGCTTCTTTATTTGTTAAATAATCATGCAGAGGTTTAAGCCAAGACGACAAGCGAAGTTATCAGTCAGGCCATAAATTATTTCATTTTTATCGAGATTGATCATATCTCTGCTTTTTGAGTTCCAGCAATTAGTAAAGAGAGAGGAAAAAAGCTGAGCTTCAGAACAGGTAACAAAAATGTAAGTTAAATAATGAATGAAAAAAGTAAGGACATGTTTCTGACCTCCCTTTCCACTTGACTGGAATGCTTCACTGAATTAAACATGATGTTGAGATGAGTGTGAACGAAGTCTTTGTTGGATATTTTGTTTAGGACAACACCCATGCTCTTGAAAAGGAAATTCTATGTACAAGAAAATAATAAAAAACAATGTGTAAATAGTAATGACACAATAACAAGGCATAATTCACCTCCTAAAATAGGTTTTAACTTCAAGAGTGATCGACCCTGAATTTCTCCTCAAAATAATGCAACATTGTCTCCGAAACAGATAATGAAACTAACGAAAAGATGCTAATGTCTTGATGTACCACTAATTTCCTACAACTAGCCTGAACAATATGTCTGGTACTCACTGACAAAAAAAAAAAATGATATTGGGGTTTGGAGGGAAGGAAAGAGGGGAACAGATTACTCAGTTTTACATTGAGACACTTTTAGAATCATCTGTTGCACTTGCAGTGAAAATTGTTTCCCTTTTGTAGGCAGCTTTCTCTCTCAGGTATTTGAGAAATACGTACATACATACTATGTATGTATGATTGTATGATCACTTGCTGTTTGCACAGCAGCTATTGCTGTACGTTAATTCACTTTTACAAGCTGCTCGATGTCAAAGGAGCTTGGCAAAAGTGTTGGTAGGCAGGATTGAGGTTTGGGTAATTGTGAAGAAGAGCTCCCCAAAAAACCTGTCGGTCAACTGTCGGCCGTCAGTTGACCGACAGGTTACCGCCAGTTTACCGACAGCTAACCAACAGGTTACCGACAGGTTAAGAAAGTCGGCCGACTGTCGGTCGACTGTCGGCCGTCTGTCTTGAACGCACTAGATAGCAAATGAAGATGATTTTAATTTAGTTCCCCTGTTTCTGAGTACTTCATAGAACTTTATGCAATTTCTGTTAGGTAGTTTGTGGGAATAGTGTGAAAAAATCGAAATTCAAATGATTTGCCAGGATTGAAGCAAAAAATATAGAGGTTAAAGCTGAAAATTTGATCATGACTTTTCATCCTGGCTTAGCCTTAACTGTTTGATGAATGTGCAATCTGTTGCATACTCTACCTTCTCCTCTGGAAAGTGGGAGTACAGTGGTATTTGAGCTGCCATTTCTGCTCCAAGTGAACACAACCATTCTTCAGAATCCACCTCATCAACACTTTTGGAAACAAACTGCAGAGGACAAACACAACAAATACAACATAATAATTTGAACAATCTGCACTGGTACTCCTAAATTTAAGTTTCACTGCCTTGTGAAAGCATTTGCCAATCCACAGCTTTTTTGAGAGACAAAATAATTTTTCAATGTTTTTACTCACTTTAAGAACTAAGTCCTCCCAAGCTTTTTGTTTCCATTTCTCTTTGTCTTCCGAATTTTCTGAGAATGGGAAAAATTCACTACACTTGACTACTTGACACCAATTAACACAATAGTTTTGAATGTGAAAAACTGGTCAGCATCACTGTTTAAAAGACCTTTCCCTGGGCATACATCCGGAAGCAGTTGTGAGGGAGGAAATGAGGGTGGAAGGGGCATGAGGATGGAGTGGGGGAGAAGGTGTTAAAGTAATATATCAAACACGAGAGGCAGTGTTTCATCAGGATATCCAAACACAGAGAAGAGAGTTGAAAATAGGAGGGGTGTCCTATTGAAAGCACTACTAATTAAGACTGGGTATCCAAACCTCCTTCACAGTTGTGATTTCCTTTGTTTTAACTTGATGAAATATTAACGAGTTCGAGAAGGAGAGGGGATGGAATGATTTAACAGAATTTTACAGCATGTTACTCACCTTCTAGATATTGCATTAGTTTTGGAATCACTGTATCCCACATCTCAACTAATCTTGGTTGCAGAATTGGTGAAAGGGCCTTCAAAAGCTTTAACACATTTTCTCCTCGGCCACCACCAGGCAGTGGACACCCCGACATTACCTGTGGATAATAAACATGGCATTTATCAACCCTAATTACCTGCAGACTTGCTTACAACCAAACAGATGTGTGCAGCTTATAAGTAAAACGCCTACTGGTAATTTTGAAATACTGTGCGTAAAAGACTTGACAATGTGCTAGCTGATTATTTTTTCTACCACTTTAAAAGCTTTTTACTGTTTGCCTCTGTAAAACATTTCAACAAGAACAACTTACACTATCATGTTCGCAGTTTATGAAAGGCCACTTGTTAACTAGTCAGCAACAAGCTCAAGAGTAAATGTTTAAATCTGTTGCAAGATGCTCCTTTCACATCATACTTATAACCCTCTACTCACCAAAAGACGTGAAATTATAGCAACTGGTCTAGGTATGTTGGCTGTTATGAATAAAGAGGAACATTGTATCTTAGTAAACAGGTTCAAGGCATCACACCATCTCATCAAACATGCTCATGGTTAGCGACCTCTGCAGGTGTGAATAAAAAGTCTTAAAGTGCCCCTGTGACAAAAAATAAATTATTTTTTTCCTTTGGATTTCAAAACTATGTCAACTAAACACTAAGTGACCCAAGTTTTAATCCTTGATTTAAAAAAGGCACCTGTTTATTTTAAATTGAACTTTCCTTTTTGATGATCCGCCATTACTAAATTTAAGTTCTTGAGAGAGCTGGATCGAGGAGAAAATGACGTCAAAGGCTCACTAGTTTAAGAATGCAATGCGTGTGTAGAATTCATATGCAGCACAGGAGTTTTGGGCTTTCACACTTTTAAACTCGCACTTTGCATACATAATAAGCTGCGTTCACACGCTGAAATTTTAAGCTGGTGAGCCTTTGACATCACTTTTCCGGGATCCAACCCTCTGAGGTCAAATCGGTCAGGTTTGAACGTGAGTGATGGCAGATCGTGAAATCCAAAACTTACACTCAAAGTAAACAGCCTTTGGATAAAAGTGAAAGGTCAGAATTTTGCCAGTCAAGTGTTAAGCAGACACACTTTCAGAATCTCAAGAAAAAAAGGAAGTGATTTTTTTTATCACGGGGGCACTTTAAAAGATAAACCCGGAAGTTTGAACAGAATGCTAACCCATATCGTTTGCAATGCCAGTACAAATCAGCTACCAATTGAGTCATAAAGCCACTGAGAGCTGCACCTTTTAAATGTGCAGAATAAAATATCATATTTAATATCTATTTTCAGGTTTACATTTATGTTTAGATTCAGGTTAAGATTTACACATGCTTTCGATTTGTTCCAAACTCACTCACAAAATTAATGCACCTCCTTTCTGTTCTGTAAAGAAGGCAACATTATCAAGGGGTCTTTTGGAAAAGATAATGTCGACATGTGTATCACATACTTTTTTCATCAAAGTCAATAGCAAAGTTTTCTGCCTGCTCTTCTCGTTTCTTCATGGCCAAGTGGCAAATACAGCGACAAAGAGGATTCATGGCATGAGTGAAAGGTTCTGGAACAAGACACTCCAGTAAAAATGGCCAGAGCACCTGAGAATGGAACCAACAAGATTAAACAAGCACACTTCAATTTTAACCTCAGAAAATGAGATGCTATCATTGATTCTTGAAGTAAAATCGTCTGCAGGGACACATGAAACTACTGAAACAACTTTATATTTGCTTCCCCTCGCCATGTGGTTTTGTAATGTACTTCCATACACATTTTTTGTTATTAGCTCACCGGTTCCATGACATCCACAGTTGTTGTAAGAAGGAAAAGAATGTTTTCACACATTTTCTGCAGTGCTTGAGGGGTTATGGAATCCATGTCAGTTGGCCTTCTTGATTTCTGTAGAAGGAAAAGTTTCAACAGAGGACGTGAGAAACTGAAGACCCCCAGGGCCATCCTACTGTGAAATCTGAAGAGCAAATGAGTAACACAACTCCCACCTGGCACATACAGAATGTGCCAGGACAAGGTCGTGGCAAAAGAAAACATTGTAAGTGTTAAGGCTGGCTAACATAACTGAATTACATTTTTTGGGCAAGAATTTTAATACACACAGTTGTTCTCTCTACCCAGGTGTATAAAACGTAATGACTACCAGCAAATTTCATCCTGGAAGTACCCCTGCAGTTTTTACGATTTTATTTCTCTGTTTAATCCTCAGTCTGAGGGGAAATATCAAACACTAAACACAGCGTTTGACCACATTTCCAAACACTTCGACATTCATCAAAAATACTCCACTACACGTCACATTTTCAACTCTCTTCTCAGTGTTTGGAAATGTGGTTTTGTGTTTGATATATTACATCAAAACACATAACAAAACTAACCTCCTCTTCACTAACAGCACACTGTTTGACAATAAATTCAACCAGTTTGTGGCCGCCCTCAAGTTCTAGGTACTGATGATGAGCCATGGCCGTGATGCACTGGGCAAACATGTGTCGGACCTACACAGTGATGGATAATTACAAACAATAAATGATACATGATTCTTTCACTTCTCTGGACCAAGAATGAAAAGTAGAAGTCAGAAGAAGAAATACATGTAGATATATTACAACACACAAACAGTATATGGTATTTTGTGTTTTTACCTTCAAATTTGGGTCATTAAAAAGGATCTGTACCCCTGTGATGATCAATTCTTCCTTGTTGTCCAAATGAGAGCCTAATAATAAATTAATAGAGAGTTGTTTGATAAAAACAAAAGCTATAAGTTATAATTTCATGTCAAATTGACCTTCAGGAATAGTGTATGAGAGAACAGTCATGCAACAATACAATTACAATTCAATTTTAACTCTACTACAACACAGATTAAATGCACATTACAATTTATTCGATTGTCTACCGTGAGGGTAAAGGGGGCAAGTTTCTAAAGAAACTGTGGTGCTGCGTCGGTATTCGCTCCGACGAAGGGCTAACGCTCGAAACGTCAGCTTCCGAATCTCTTTACGGTGGACAATTCAAATTATCAACCCAGTTGATAAAACCAAATTACCGTGGTGACTGGCGTTTTGACAACCTGAGCAGAAGTCATCTTCGGAGTCAAGTAAACTGTGTTTTTCAGTCAATGGAGTCTGTCCATTTAGACTATCTGATCTGATTAGTCATGGCACAGATCTGTTTTACACAGGTACATCAGCCATGTGCAAATGTAATCTGCTCCTCCCTTACTATCAAGTTGAACTGGTTAACAATCCTGTAAATTGCTTCACTCACCAGAAGAGTTGATCAGATGCTTGATAATTGCCAGAGAAGCGATTCGAGTCTTTTCATTGTTCATCTCCAACTTTTGAAGCAAGAATGCAATGACACGGTCTGAGAATGTAGGAGCTAAAGAATGCAGGAAACCAAAGTATCATTTGTTTAGCCTACATGTACTTGCAAAATTTGCTTTGTCTCAGAGATGCCAACTTTTAAGCACATGTATACATATAAGAGCCTGTATCAGCTAGGGAAAAGGTTCCCTAGTGGGGAACAGAGGAAGAGTATAAATGGCAAGTTGAGGTGGTCAAGTGTAGTTTGAGGAAGAAGATCTTACACGCAAGACTGCTTGGCTTACCAATTTGTTCCCTGTACATTGTATATCCTAGTGGAGTGCCTGGTCACAGGCTTAACACATATACTGTAAGCTAATTTAGAAATTGCTCATATTTAATTGATTATTAGGTCCACAATATGATTTCATTGTAATCAGAATTTTAATTCTAATAAGTTATTAGTTTTGGGAGTGCATTATAGTTATAACCAGTGGAGGTGCAGTGGCCTCACGGTTAGTGTGCTTGCCTTCGGATCAAGTGGTCCAGGTTTGAGCCCTGACCAGGGACGTGTTGTTTCCGCTGGCTGAGGTACAAAAGAAGCAGAAAACGTTTTTCTCACACACATCTGGGGGTCTGGGTGCTAGTGTGCAGGGGGGTATAGGTCACATGGCTCATGAGATTGCTCACTTTTCTTGTTGCTGTTCGCCATTGCCTGACCCCCCACCCACCCACCCTTCTAGTTTTTTGGAGTTTTTTTCCTGCGAGTTAGTTTTTTCCATTTCCTGTTTGTTTTGGAGAGATTTATCTGTACCCAGTTTTGAGTTGCTGCAGTTTTCAAATTATTTTTCTGGACTAGTTTTTCTTCCTGTTATGAATGTACCTTTTCAAATTTGTTCTTTCATTGATGAAGTCTGTGATTAATAAAGGTCAGGCTACGTGGTTCGGCTTGGCATGGGCTACCAGTTGTGTGTGAGAATGACCCATCAAAATCTAAGTCTTGGAAAGTGCTGAAAACTGTTTTGAGCCACCTTAAATTGAACATATTTAGCCTGTACAGAAATAATATTAAACTATTTAAACATAACACACATGTATCAAAGAATAAATTTACTCAACACACTCAAAAGTGTATATACTTACTCAACACTGAAAAGCATCTCAAAACCTCATTATGATTCTTCACTGAGACTGGATTGGAATAATCTGGCAAAGTACATGCCTAATGGTACAGGAGAAACAGTCGGGTGTGGGAAAGAAGCTACTGGCACATGTAACTTAATTAAAATAATCTATACTACAAAATGGTATAAAAAAATGGTGGGAGGCACGGTAGCCTCATGGTTAGTGCGCTCGACTCCGGAGCAAGCAGTCTGGGTTCGAGCCCTGGCCAGGGACAGTGTGTTGTGTTCTTGGACAAGACACTTTACTCTCACAGTGCCTCTCTCCACCAAGGTGTATAAATGGGTACCTGCTATTTGTTGGAGAAACCTAACAAAATTGCGGGGGAGTGACCTGCAATGGACTAGCATCCCGTCCAGGGGAAGTAGAAATACTTCTAGCCGCTTCATGCTACAGAAACCGGGATAAGCTCCGGCAGGTATGAGCCAGCCTTGGCTCCAAGGCTTCACTATACTACAAAATGTGCGCTACCTTAACTCTGCAATGTTGTTCTATTTACCAAGCAGCTACACGTACATAACTGGAATTATGGGCATCATAATGATTGCTCAGAATTCTCAAAATTCTAAACCTTTCAAAGCTTTCTTACTTTTGAATTAGTTAGTTTGAAGGAAAACATGTTTAAGGTTACTGTATCCAAGCGATGTAGCACGTCAGGTTTAAGCTGTAGATACCTAAACACCTACATCTGTATATTAAATCAAAGCTTATAGAGGTGGCTATTAAACCATACCAAGAATTTTGAAATAAAATGAATTTCCGAATTTTTCATGACCACTAAATGAGAGCGCCCTAATCACCTTTTGCTACAAGTCATAGCAAATTTTATTTTTCGTTAATATAAATTTTTCCGGGGTCCATGTCAGCACTTACAAGTTAATAGAATTACACCTAATACAAAAAATGCTTGGTAGTCAAAACAACATTAACAATGCCGTACAAAGCCAATCAACTGAGTAGCGAATTTTGTAATAGGTAATAGTTTTGTGAAAGTTGTCTCAGGTGATTGCATACACATTATAGGGCTGTCAATCAAGAGGGAAACTTTTACTGCCAGCCATAACATAAACCTCCATTTCTCCACCAATATTTAGTGTTTTCTTTTGATTACATACATGTAGCAAAACAAAATCAAAAGTTTTATCAATATTACATGATTGTAATTTCTATAAAAAAACACTGCCTGGTAAACTGCTAATAAAAATATTTTAATATGAGGTCAGACTTACCATAGTGAGTAATCCTACCAACAAATTGTCCACTAAATTAAAAATTATTCCACCACCATTCTTACACGAGGCTTCTAAGACCATACAAAGACCCTGTGTAAATGAGAGCAAACAATACAATCACAAGACAAACTCTGGTTTTCACAGGTGGGTGAAATATTTTGAACTGAAGTTCTTTATATGAAAAAAAATTTCCTCTAGATGGTCAAACCAGGTAGGCGAAATCATCCTCCAGATGGCAGATCAATTTCCCTGGTACCCGGCCCTTTATCAAACCCCTGTAATCATCATAAAATAATCCTGGGTGGCAAATGGGTGGGGTTTGTGTCCCTGTTGGGGTCACTGTGTTGTGTTCATGCACTTTAATACATGTGTAAATGTTGTAGGTTAAAATGATTTTAACCTAGTTTGATTTGCAATTTCCTTTGTCTTCTAACCCTAATTATTCATGATCCATGAATAAGTAGGGTTAAGAGACAAAGGAATTTCATTTTAACCTGAATTTCATTTTTACCTACAACATCAACACTGTCACTCTCCCTTTAAATGCTGGTGATCAGTAATAGACTAGTATCCCATCTTACAGCCAGTTCATCTTACAGAAGCTGTAACAAACTCTAGCTGGTTGACTTTGGCATGAGTATAGACTAATCATTAACAGAAAACCAACTAAATTGTACCCCAGTCATTATTTCTTTACCCATTTATTAGTCAGATCACCCACTTTATTCAAACAGATTTGGACTTGGTGTAAGGGTGATTAGCTCAAGTGGATCATTCTACTGTACATGGGCAAACACAAGAGTATGCACACAACACAAAACATTATCTTAAATTTTAATTATTACGTATTACAACATACAGTAACGTTACCTGTGTAATGAGGTAATGCTCTGTGTGTTTCTTGTATAACCCTGTAATCCCAGGAAGTAATCTTGGCAACTGCTC
The DNA here is from genome assembly GCA_964020085.1 of Micromussa lordhowensis. NCBI lineage: Eukaryota > Metazoa > Cnidaria > Anthozoa > Scleractinia > Lobophylliidae > Micromussa > Micromussa lordhowensis. Next base: position 21,594,309 of record OZ026606.1, read on the forward strand.
CTCGAGCTTATCGTTAGCCATGACAAGAGTCATGTGACCAATAGCATCTACAACTGCAAGTCGAATCTAGACCAGGTGAAAAAAATGCACAGTTCAGTCACTGATCTTCCTGTAGGAATGGACCAGTCACATGCTCTTTGCTAAGAGCAAGAGAAAACGACACAAAGTGACTGGGAATTAAGACTCACTTCTGAGTCTAGTGGTGGATACAGAGATGCCATAAAAAGGCACAGAGCAGGAGGGGAGAGGGGTGGCAGCGTGCTAAAGTGGGTCCATTCTTGCTCCAACAAGGAAGTGGGGGAAGACTTCTGTGGCCTTGTTGGCATTATGTACATTCTTCAAGAGAGGGAAGTGAGGTTAGCTTTTACTAGTCTCATTCCTCAGGTACTCTTATATTGTTCAGTGTTTATCTAATTTCCTGCACAAATCTCCAAATAGCAAAAGATTTTACCTCCAGTTACCCTATGCTATTAAGTGCATACAGTTGTATGTACCTTTGGTTCGTTTGCTCTGATCCATACTGTAAACAAAATGTCGTAAGCTGAGGAGATTTCGCCATAGAATCTATCAACTGAGATGTCAGGGTATGGTGCATTCTCTGCATTAGCCACGTAGTCAACGATACTCTCACAAAATCTGGCAAGACCTACGGAATATGACACGAAAAAATGTTATTTCACGTCAGCTCATCATCCCTTTGTGAATTCCCACCAGGACAATAAACTTAGATACATCAAAACCTCTGAGTTCAAATCGGTCAAAAACGAAATTGATTCTAATGGTGTAAAATCAGCTATCTTGAGTAATAGGGTAGTCATCAAGCACCAAAAAAACTTCATTTTCTATGGACTAACAACTGCCAGAGCATAGCCAGGTTTTTGGAACATGAAGCCACTAGGTGTATTTCTACTCTCCCCTGGATGGGGTGCTAGGCCATCACAGGTTTACCCTCAAACAGTATTTGTTACGTGTTTATCATTATACTATCTTGTTGCATTTCCCTAACAATTTGCAGCCACCTATTATGTTCATGTGAGTGGAGAAGTGCACAAGTGAGCGAGGGTTTTTATATTCCCTTGTCCAAGAAGAGAACACAAAAACACATTAGTATAGTTTTCAGTTGAGAATAGTTTTGTTTGGTCTGTTTTGATACACAAAACAGAAGATATAATTATTATCTCCAGTTTGTAGTTAACATGTATATATTATAAATTAAAATGAAACATATTAAAAGATACTTCACCCCAATTAAATACTAATCTGACCTTCTCTAATGCATTGTAAGCAGTTTCCTTTGAGTTTCAAAGTTATGTTTATTTAGTACCTACTTACACACTTGACACTATACAATAGTGTCAAGTTCATCATCATTGCACTCTACTTACAGTTAGCTATAACCCATCTTAAATTGTCTTGTTTAGCCATTCCCATCATGGGTAACATTCGTCCAAGGATGTCCTTGAGAAAAGGCACAACACCAAAGGCTATGGAGGAAAGAAACTGTCTACTGAATTTGCCAATTAAAAATAACTATTAAAGTGCCCCTAACCCCAAATTTTTTCTTTTTATTTTCAGAAAGAATACATAATTTGGTGAAGATGAAAAAAAGAATTGAGTAAATCCATCAAATCCTCATGAAACTACGAATGTTTAAAGTTGTGATGTTCTGGTTCACGGCCGCGCGATAGGAGATCTGGGGCTAATGCACTTGTGACGTCAGCCGGGGAAGCTGGTTTCTTAGCTTTTGAGGCGATCCTGTGTTCAGCTGGGTTCCATCTGAAACTTCTCGCCTTCAGCTCCAGTGAAGTTTGATCCCAGCCACCGAAATCATTGAAACCTCCAAGAAATGGCATCAGACAATACAAATTAGGATTATTCGATTGAGTCAGAGGTCTCTGACTATCTGTTCTCTCCCGGAGAATAGCATCGAACACATCAAAGTGACGCCAAGTAAAAGCAAGGAAGGGCAAGGAATCGAAAGTCTGTCAGAATGTGTCTGGATTAACTTGCTTTATATACCTATGAACCAATGGCTGATGAAGAGTTGTTAAAACAAGATGAAAAGGAACAAGGAAAACCAAAAGTTGTAGCGAATGATGGTAGATGGACGCCTCAAACTGAAATAAGATGAAATAAACCTGAATAAACATGGTGATTATTTTGCATCGCTTGAGGGTTGTCCAATACACACAATCTGATACAGATTGAAAATTCCCAATTTCGGTCCGTACTGTTTGTTAGATAGTGCTAGCGTTCTACCATTTGTAAAGGTCGTTTTCAATCCGTAGACGATCGGAAAATTGCATCTCATTAAGGGGACTTAGAAAATTGTTTAGGCTTTACCGGTGTGAAGCGGGGTTACGGGTTGTCGATCCGTACGGATCGTACGGATGGAATAGGTCGTTTGCGATCCGTAGACGATCGGAAAGTTGCGTCTCATTAAGGGGACTTAGAATATTTTTTAGGCTTTACCGGTGTGAAGGGGGGTTACGGGTTCTCGATCCGTACGGATCGTACGGATGGAATAGGTCGTTTTCGATCCATAGACGATCGGAAAATTGCATCGCATTAAGGGGACTTAGAAAATTTTCTAGGCGTTACCGGTGTGAAGGGGGGTTACAGGTTGTCGATCCGTACGGACTGTACGGATGGAATAGGTCGTTTTCGATCCGTAGATGATCGGAAAATTGCATCTCATTAAGGGGACTTAGAAAATTTTCCTCGGCGTTACCGGTGTGAAGGGGGGTTACGGGTTGTCGATCCGTACGGATCGTACGGATGGAATAGGTCGTTTTCAATCCGTAGACGATCGGAAAATTGCATCTCATTAAGGGGACTTAGAAAATTGTCCTAGGCTTTACCGGTGTGAAGGGGGTTACGGGTTGTCGATCCGTATGGATCGTACGGATGGAATAGGTCGTTTTCGATCCGTAGACGATCGGAAAATTGCATCTCATTAAGGGGACTTAGAAACTTGTCCTAGGTTTTACCGGTGTGAAGGGGGGTTACGGGTTGTCGATCCGTACGGTCGGTACGGATGGAATAGGTCGTTTTCAATCCGTAGACGATCGGAAAATTGCATCTCATTAAGGGGACTTAGAATATTTTTTAGGCTTTACCGGTGTGAAGGGGGGTTACGGGTTGTTGATCCGTACGGATCGTACGGATGGAATAGGTCGTTTTCGATCCGTAGACGATCGGAAAATTGCATCTCATTAAGGGGACTTAGAATATTTTCTAGGCTTTACCGGTGTGAAGGGGGGTTACGGGTTAAGAGCGCGTCAGGTGGATTTTATCTTCATGAATGAAGATACCAAAAAGGACAAGTGGTTCTACTTTGATGTGGACTACAATAAGTTCCTGTTACTTAACGGCCTGCCGAAGTAACAAGGAACGAAACAAACTTAACAAAGGCTCCTTTAGGACTGAGCCACCAACCACCACAAAAGTCATTTTCCAACAGAATCATAATTCAATAACGTGAAAGTTTTACATCAAAGTTGTGTAAATTGTTATTACATGAATATATTTTTGCTGCCAAAAGCAAGTAAATGCGAACTAGCTGTCCAAAAGTGACTCTGATTAAGATCAACAAACCATTTCCGCGTGAACATCGCACATCACTCATTACAGAACGAGGTATTCATGCATAACTGGCTTGTTTATTGTATGTCTGGCTCGTTTGTTGTGCCATTATCTCTAGATTGATAATTTATTTCACTTTAAATGAGTCCTATCCTGGCCCACGCTTAAAGAACGAAGTATACATGCATATCTGGCTCGCTGTTTGTTGCGGCAGTATCTCTCGATTGATAATTTCTTTCGCTTTAAACGTGTCATATTGTCGCTGAGGCTTAAAGAACGAGGTATACATGCATATCTTGCTCGTTTGTTGTGGCAGCATCCCTGGATTGATATATTATTTCGCTTCAAACGATTATTACATGAATATATTTTGCTGCCAAAAGCAAGTAAACGCGAACTAGCTGTCCAAAAGTGACTCTTATTAAGATCAACAAACCATTGCCGCGTGAACATCGCACATCACTCATTACAGTGACTCTGATTAAGATCAACAAACCATTGCCGCGTGAACATCGCGCATCACTCATTACAGAACGAGGTATTCATGCATAACTGGCTTGTTTATTGTATGTCTGGCTCGTTTGTTGTGGCATTATCTCTAGATTGATAATTTCTTTCGCTTTAAATGAGTCCTATCCTCGCCCACGCTTAAAGAACGAAGTATACATGTATATCTGGCTCGCTGTTTGTTGCGGCAGTATCTCTCGATTGATAATTTCTTTCGCTTTAAACGTGTCATATTGTCGCTGACGCTTAAGTCCCCTTAATGAGGTGCAATTTTCCGATCGTGTACGGATTGAAAACAACCTTTACAGATGGTATAACGGTAGCACGATCTAACAAACAGTATGGACCGACATGGGGAATTTTCAATCTGTATCAGTTTGTGTATATTGGACATGACTGCATCGCTTCAGTGACCTTCATGGCTTCACTAAATGCTTACTTCGCTCATCGTGAATTAGAAATACCTCCAAGCAAGAGGAAGAGCTATAAAAATCTCCAAGATGCAGCCAATATCCAGTGGCATCGATATATAAAAAAATCAAATTACATTTGTTACAGCTTGAAATCAAATACTGAAAAGTACAAAAAACGGGACGCGCTAAGGTCACGCTTTTGTTTATATCTTTTCGATCTTTGCCGGTTTTCTGCTGACTTTGTTGTATGTGTTAATATATATGGTCCCGGAATATGGTGAACCCTACTTAGCGTCGAATTCAGAAGTTTGCTCGAAAATAAATTGAAAAAAGAATTTCACACAAAGCGACAAGACAAACAAAGAACTCGCTCGCCTCGCTTGAGAAGCGAGTCTGGCAAAGAACAATTTAGATTTTCCGATGAGATCGAGCATTCCTCTGCCTGTCAATAACATCAATATAGATTACCAAAAATTCAAGAATTTCAAGTTGACAATCAACCACTAAGAGCGAAAAAAACGATATGAAAATAAACACAGTTTTCTAAATGCCCGGTTAAATAGCAAAGCGGCAAGTTACTTGCTTCGCGGTCTTTCGGATAAATAGATTAAACGTAATAAACCGCAGCTATAGTTTTTTTCGTCGCGGGGTTCTGAGTACAATGATATTTATCCACCTCAAGGTATGGGATCTGAATATTTTGAAGCTGATCGTGATTGCAGCGCTTCACTTCGCTTATTTATCTCGTGTCAACAAACAAGAAGACAACGACTGAATGAAATCAGAGCGGCTGACAACCAAAAAACTGCGATATAACACAAGTTTCGATCCAGTTTCGGCCAGACTGTATTCGCTAGTTCAAGGGAGATATGAGATGTAATCACAAGATCGATAAAAAATAATAACGCTCCGATCATTAGTTAACAGTTTCCATCAAGGCATATTCCTGAGAAACTGTTGCTTGAATCGGTTCCCACTTGGCCTGTTGTATTTTCATGAAATGGTTGTTTAATCGCCAAAGGAAGGTGTGTTGGTTGTGTACAAATATACATTCAGACAGATCCACCACATTACGGCAATTCGCAGCAACACACCTATAAGGCACTGTAGTAATTTTTTTCCTCTGAACAATCCCTCTGTGACCTCTGATCTGCAGTATCTTCACTCTCTCATCATCTCTCCAAGCGAAATGCCTTCCCCGGCTGACGTCACATACCGACTCGGCCCATTCTCCTTGTAACTCGGCCGTGAACCACAGTGGCGCGTGTTTTTCGGATTTTAAAAATTCACAGAAAATCGAGGAAAAATCGTACGACTATAATTTTTTCACCAATGTGAACAGAACAAAAAGGACCTTTTTGGCGGCTAAAAAAAATTTTTGGGGTTAGGGGCACTTTAAAGTACATACTATCATCTTGGCAATCTAAATTGTTAGTTAAATGTCTGTCTTGGGTTGGCTGTAAGTAATTAAATGTAGAATGTCTCTTGTCTTTGCCTGCCCAGTTTATCCCCATAAAGATGAGTTCGATTTGATACGAAAAATCAAAATAATTCCTTATATATTAATGAAGCAGAGAGATGTTTCTCTAGTCTCTCATTTACAATGTAACTGTTGTGTATGTTGCAGGCCAAAATGAAATTCAGCTTAAAATGAAAAAACTAGGTTAATTTCATTTTAACCTGAATTTCATTTTGACCTGCAACATGTACACTATACCTGAGATACTGGGGATCAGAGACACTGACTGTAATCACTGTAAAGTTATGTTATCAGTGTTTTTGAGTCAAACCTCAAATGGCTCTTACTGGAGAATGGGAGAGATGAGGCAGAAAAGGGGAGGGGGCATGCCTGAGGACTCTCAATCTGGTTAGAATGGAGATGCCTTGCACTCTCTGGTTAACGATGCTAACAAGACAGTAATATGGTAGAGAGTCAACTAGTGAATACAACAAGCTAAGCAACTGATATCATAATTGGAATCATATGAATAAAGATAGTCTCCTCCGCAGCCGTTACATAGAGTCGTCATGCAACGCTTCTCCCCCACTAACGCTGTTACGATAGGGGTTTAAGTTACTCTAGGTGTTTTTGATTGCGTGACGTAGGGGGATATGCGATACTTTATTGATCATTGTAAGAGCTTCGGCTACAGGACAAGGATATTAAAATCAGTTCAACCCAAACTGCGGACTATTTGACTTAGCATCCCAGCAACGAAACATGGTGTAAGAAGTGGGATCTGCACAATAATTATGTGAAATGAGCAATAGCGAAGAGTCTGGTGGTGGAGGACACGCTGCAGTTTCACACACATTGAATCAAGCAAGTGGAGAAGGATCAGACAACATGGCCTCGGCAATGCCGACCCTTCCCTCCTCCGCCTCTCAAAACAGATGGAAATCTCGCGACCAACTGGAAACGCTTTAAACGAACCTGGGATAACTATGTGATCGTGGCCAGGCTGGAGCGCTTCGACGAAAAATACAAGACGGCAATGTTCCTGTCGGTAATAGGAGAAGATGCTCTGGAAATATTTGACGGAATGGATTTCACACCAGAAACCGATAATCAAGTACTCAACAAGGTAGTCGAAAAATTCGAGGAATTCTGCATCGGGGAAACCAACAAAACCTACGATCGCCGGGACCAAGAGGAAAACGAAACTATTGATCAGTACGTGACGGTATTGCGAAAGCTCGCCCAGACATGCAATTTCTGTAGCTGCCTACACGATTCTCTCATCCGGGACCGGCTGGTTCTAGGAATCAGAAATGAATCGATCCGAAAAAAACTGCTACAAGAAAAAAAGCTCAGCCTCTCACTCGCAATAGATATTGGAAGAAGCGGTGAAACGACAAATATGCGTCTGAAAGAGCTCAAGAACAAGACACCGATATCCGAAACAGATGACGACATCAATGCCGTCACACCCAAGAGGACGGAGAGCGACAGACTAAGAAGAGACAAAGGAATGATCCGATCATGTCGGTATTGCGGGGGAAGCCACAGACGAGGTGGATGCCCAGTGTACGGACAATCATGCAAGAAATGTGGCCGCCGCAACCATTTTTCTCAAGTTTGTCAACAACGAAATACGAGCCAAAAATTTACGTCTACGAACATTGTAACGCAATCCCACGGCCCAAACCTCTCAGACGACGACTCCGGGGATTCAATCATGACTCTTGACCTATCTCCACAGCCTGAGGAAATTCTTATCATAAAGGGCCAAGAATATAAGTCGAAGATACATATGACAATGAAGATCAAGGGCGGCCATGAGAAAATCTTTCAAGTGGACACCGGGGCGACCTGTAACGTAATCCGAGCGGGTGAACTGAGTGGCACTAAGTACGAAGACAAGGTCACTCGCACGAGTCAAGTGTTGAAGATGTACAATTCATCGCCATTAAGACCGGTCGGGAAATGCCGAATCCAGCTGACAAATCCACGAAACAGCAAGAAGTACAAAGTGGAATTCGTGGTAGTGAAGGATAACGACGCAGATGTCAACCTCATAGGGAACACAGCGGCCCAGCAAATGAACCTGATCCAGGTCAACCATGAAAACCTACACGTGCTGCCTGGGTCGAGTGAAGTTCTTCATGCAGTGCAGGCCTCGAGTGAGATGGGCCTGTCAGAAGAGGAAATACGAACCAAGTATGCGGACGTGTTTCAAGGCCTTGGAGAACTCGGAGAACCTCTACACCTAGAGGTCGACGAATCAATTAAACCGGTTCAGATCCCACCCAGGAGGATACCAGAAGCCCTTAGAAAGCCCCTAAAGGAGCATTTAACAGAGCTCGAGCAGCAAGGAGTGATTGAGAAAGTCGTTGAAGCAACCGACTGGGTGAGCGCCATAGTTGTCAACAAGAAAAGCAATGGGAAGATAAGACTCTGCCTTGACCCGCAGCCACTGAACAAGGCTTTAAAGCGATGCCATTACCCCATCCCAACGATTGAAGATGTACTACCAGACCTAGCTAACGCAAAGGTGTTCACCAAGCTGGACTGCAAGAATGGTTACTGGCAGGTCAAGCTGGACAAAGATTCATCAACATTAACCACCTTTAACACCCTTTTTGGTCGCTACAAGTGGACCAGAATGCCTTTCGGAATTTCTCCCGCAGGAGAAATTTTTCAACGACGCTTAGACCAAGCCATTGAGGGTCTAGCTGGGGTCAGGACGGTGGTGGATGACCTACTCATCATTGGAAACGGTGAGTCAGTAGCGGATGCAGTAAGAGACCATGACACCAAGCTGGAGGCTTTACTAGGACGGTGCCGCGAGAGAGGCATCAAGCTGAATGAAGCGAAGATATCCCTCAAGAAAACAGCCACGCCATACATCGGCCATTTACTGACTTCTGACGGAGTTAAGGCAGATCCCTCTAAAGTTGAGGCCATAGCCAATCTGACCAAGCCCACAGATGTACCCGGTGTCAGACGGATCCTGGGAATGACCAATTACTTAGCAAAATTTCTGCCAAACTTATCAGACGTCTCAGAGCCACTGCGACAGTTAACACGAAAGGAAAATGAATTTTCCTGGTCCGAGATTCATGACAAAGCATTTGAGAATATCAAGAAGCTGGTGTCAAGCCCGCCACTGTTGAAATACTATGAGCCTGACAAGCCACTGGCACTACAATGTGATGCCAGCGAGAAGGGCCTGGGTGCGTCACTGCTGCAAGACGGGGAACCAATTGCTTATGCAAGCAGGGCGCTTACCACTACAGAAACGAACTATGCTCAAATTGAAAAGGAGCTTTTGGCCATCGTGTTTGGTGTAGAGCGTTTTCACCAATACACATATGGACGGAGGGTCACCCTAGAGTCAGACCACAAGCCTTTAGAGACGATATTCGGAAAACCACTTGCCTCAGCCCCCAGGCGGCTCCAGAAGATGTTTATGCGCCTTCAGCGTTATGACATTGATATTGAGTACAAGAAGGGGTCAGAGATGTATCTAGCTGACACACTCAGCCGACACTTCAGCGGAGATGAGGCACATTTAACCAGATCGGAATTTGAAGAAGAGATAGAGAGCATGCCTTGCGTCAAAGAAATCAACCAAATGGTAGCATCAGAAGAAAAAATGTTGAGGCTGAAGATCGAGACCGGCAAGGACGAGGCTCTCCAGATGGTGAAGGCGATCATACAAAACGGATGGCCTGAAAGCAAGCACAGGTTGCCCGCGGCCGTAACCCCATACTTTCACATACGCGATGAGCTAGTGGTTCAAGATGGACTCATCCTTCGTGGTGATAGAGTGGTCATCCCAAAAACCCTCAGAAAGGAAATGATCGAAGATCTCCACGCTGCCCACCAGGGGATAGAATCAAGTCTGAGGAGAGCACGGGAGAGCATTTACTGGCCGAACATGAACAGTGAAGTAAAAGATTACATCTCTCGATGTGAAATTTGTCTTACTTACTCCCCTCATCAGCAAAAGGAACCGCTCCTGAGCCACGAGGTACCCGATCGCCCTTGGGCGAAGATTGCTGCAGACCTGTTCCAGTTTGAGAACAAACAATACCTGGTGACGACCGACTATTACTCCAATTTCTTCGAAGTAGATCGCATGTACAGCACGACTTCTGAAGCGGTCATAAAGAAGTTGAAGGCTCACATCGCAAGATATGGAGTGCCAGACGAAATGGTCTCCGACAACGGACCACAGTTTGCTGCTGAAGAATTTCGAGTTTTCGCTCAAAGATATGGGTTCAGGCATACGCGCACTAGCCCACACTACCCTCAATCCAATGGGAAGGCTGAGTCAGCAGTAAAGCAAGCAAAGAAGATCCTGAGAATGGCGAGAGCAAGTGGCAATGACTTCTATTTGGCTCTCCTGAACGTCCGCAACACTCTGCAAGAGGGATACAACACGAGCCCGGCCCAGAGAATGATGAGCAGGAGCACCAGGACAACCCTTCCGGTCTCAACTAGTCTGCTGAAGCCACACATGGCCCAAAATTCGTCGGAAAGCATTCTTCAAAGACAAGCCAAACAACGCAGACACTATGACAAGGGATCAAAGGCCCTACAGCAGCTTTACGAAAGAGACAGGGTGAAAATCCAACCAGTCACCCCAGGACAAAAATTCTGGACTGACGGGCGAGTGGTAAGACAAGTGCGACCTCGTTCTTATGAAGTACAGGCGGATGGCAAGGTGTACGTCCGAAATCGCAGACATTTACGAAATTATGAACCAAAGGAAGACGTCGGCCCAACCCTAGATCCGCCAGGGGTTACAGGAGAAATGCTTACCACAACAGAGGACTGGGAGGAGAGCATTTCCCCAAAGAACCACAAGGGAGAGGGCGAGCCACTGCCAGACAATGGAGACAAAGAAGCATTACCAGCACATGACAACGGGGAATATCGAACCCGCAGCGGGTGGGTTTCTGTGAAACCAGCTAAATTCAATGACTTTGTCATGGACTGAACACTGCTCTAATTACCGCTCAAATAATCCTAAATCGCTGCTGTGCAATTTCATTTTCTTTAGTTTCTTTTGTTTGCTAGTTTGTTTAGTCTTTTATTTATTTATTTTTTTATTGAAGAGAAGATGTTACGATAGGGGTTTAAGTTACTCTAGGTGTTTTTGATTGCGTGACGTAGGGGGATATGCGATACTTTATTGATCATTGTAAGAGCTTCGGCTACAGGACAAGGATATTAAAATCAGTTCAACCCAAACTGCGGACTATTTGACTTAGCATCCCGGCAATGAAACAAACGCCTGCTTAAACCCGAATCCCATCATTTGTTTCCGCGTGTTAACCAATCACAACATCCCTCACATATTCCTGAGGCGGTCGCGCCAAGACTAATTGTCCAATGACAACTTGTGTTCTATCAGCTACTGATGGTGATGTCGCTCAAAGAAGCCTTTATTTTGGTGTCTTCCAAGTTCAAAATCCCCACTTTAAATTATCAACAGAAGTTGGCAATTGAAAAAAATAGTTTCAAATAAGAAAGATGTTTTTGTGAACCTGCCTACCGGCTTTGCAAATCTCTTATTTATCAAGCGCTTCCACTTGTGTTTGATCACACCACCAACCTTCCGGCATCGATGTCAACATTGGAAGGGGAGAACTTCCGTTCAGTTGTGCATTTTGGAAAATCGCTTAAGACCAGAACAAAGGGATGACTTTGAATCGGTGATAAGCAGGAACCCAGCAGCATTCTGTCAGGAGAAATTGGTGTTCCCAACGCATCCGAATCTTCGTGGATGACAGAAGAAGTACAGGTGGTATCAGCAAATCGCATTTGGATGCTATTCCTTGAGGTGATGAAGTTGATGTATTTTTGATACCTCTGTTGGCATTGTCATCTGGATGTAATTCTTGGCTAGCACTGTCATGGAATATACAAATAAATAGAAAACCATTTTCTCTTGCCTTGAAGACTTCTTCGATTTATTTTCTTTAGCTCCTTCAACTTATCCGATGCTCGATTAAATTTTATCAAACGCTGGTAGCATTTGTCTATACAGATGAGCAGTTTGCTGTTTTAACGTCCACCGAAAACGAGGATCGGATGACTTCAGCAATGCCGAGTGAACTCTTTCTGAAAATGCAGATTTTGTTATCCTTGAGGGAAGCCGACGAACGAATGAAGCACATAGAGCTACTTTTGACTATTTTTTTGGACTTAGATCCATAGGAAATCTCTGGGATGTCTGGCGACATCTCGTGAAGGAGGCGATGAATTTACACAGGAAACTGACGTCATTGACAAACTACTAATACGTGATTGGTTTCAGAGCTAACAATAGACAACACATGATTGGTGCATTCTGTAATTTTCACGTGAACTCAAAACAAAGGGAAACAAATGGGTTCGGGTTTAAGCAGCCGTTAGGGGAGAAGGTGTTGCGTGACAACCCTAATAACGGCTGCGGAGGAGACTAGAATAAAGATGACTGCACAGTACTTTACACATAACAGTACTAATAAAGAGAATGATGAGATCTTCTACTCACGATTAGAGGTGGAGAAGGATGCTAGAGTCTGCACAACAAAGTAGTGAGGGAGTGTTCCTGGAGCTAGCTTTTCCAGAAGTTCTGCCATAACCTCGTGATCAAACCTCCCACCCAGAGCAACTAACACCTCAGAGGCTGATGACTGCCACTCAGGCTCCACATCCTAGCAAACAACAATAACATAATTTGTCATGTGTTAGGTTATTTGATCTTGAAGGAACAGGCCCTTTGAACGTTAAATTTATTCTTGTTATGGGCTCACATTACACCCAGCAAAAGCTTTCTTTGCATTTCATTTAACTACATGTTCACACAAGATATAAAAACCAGGCACTAGTTACAAGAACTTCGCATATATAGAGTACTTCCCATGTCTCAGAATAGGATTGTACGTTGCCAGACAACACTTGTCCCGGCCTATAGGGACAAAGTCCCAAGATTTTAATATAATGTGGACAAAGAGGGGGAAAAGGTTGAATGAGGATTCAAGGCAGGTAAAAGCTGGTCCTCTTGCTGACAGTGAATACACATGTACCTTGCTCTTTGTCATTTCTGCTGACGCCAACTTGATCATTTGTTTTCCCAGACCCAATGAAAGTGTACTCAGTGTATCGTTAATAATCTTTGATGCTGACTTCAGGAGTACCACTCTGTGACCTTGACTGAGCTAAAAACAAGTACAACAAAGGACATAATTTGGTGTTACAAAATAATACTGATCAATCAGGTCCTTCATTAACATGGCCAAGGATTGTCATTGGGGTGGTAGACTGTAGCTACAAGTACGGGTGTAAACTGTGCGAGGGGCCTCCATAAGAAATGGGTACAATAAGTATGCTACCTCATTTTCTATTTGTAATTTTGCAATTTGGTATCACTTTGGGATTAAAAGATAAACAATAAGAGTTTTAATATCATGATCATAATAAATATACCTTCTGATGTTTTATGAGATATCCCTTTATAGCACTCAAAACCATTTCAGGCTGTTTCTTTCCGAGTTCATGAAGAGATGTCATGATCATCTGACGGACCTCCCTTTGCTTATCATTGGCTGCATCAATGAGGGCCAGACAGAGTTCTATAAAAAGCAAAATAATACAAGAGGTGTCATGGCAGTGTACAGTAAGAACAAGTGAATATAAATAACTTGTCAATAAATAACTCATTAATGCCACATAATTTATGGCAGAAGAACCTTTCCAGAAATAACTTTATTCCTTTTTTTTTAATTTTCAAGTTGAATGTAATTTTCAAGTTTAATTACATTGATTGGAGCTTACTTATTTGTAACTAATGTACCAGACAGTTATTACTAGGCTGGCTTGCAAATGGCGAAAAGCTAATCACGGCAAGCCAGACAGTTGACAAATAATTTTACAATTAGTATTGATGTTGTACATTAAATTAGCAATTTTTCATAATAATAGATTTCTAGCAGTAGAAGCTTTGCTTTCAAGAAGAGGGGTATTGCATGCTCCCTAACTGGAGCAACTTAAAAAGCAATTTAGAAATTTGGTGCACATGTACCTACATACATGTTCTACAGGGGTACCCCTTTCTTTTTATTCAAAACAGAAAGCCACAAAGTCTGTACCATTTGCTTATTTTCCCAGTTTCTAGTCTTGCATGAAGGAACCAGAATCAAGTGGTAAGAAACCAACCACAAGGATTGCAATGGGAGAATATCAACCCTAGATCTTGGCAGCCCAGGTATTGCTATTCACTCAGTGAAATTCTGAGCAAGCTTGGTTAGAATGTTTAGAAAAAAAACCATGATCACAGACTGGCAGATCCCAGAAAAACTTTGAGTGCCAGCATAATGATTATGATTGACAGCTGATTTACATGTAGTGTTCATGAGTAGTCATCCAAAAGCTGGATTCTTTATTCCTTCTATCAAAGTATCCATAACATGTAGGAAGTTTGCTTAGCCAATCAGATTGTAAGTTTGTCAGCCCCTAGGTTATGCAAAAATTAATCTACAAATCTTTAAGCACCTATAAGTTACATGTTTGTTTGCACTGACACTTCAATAAGAGAGGCCTTCCAAAGTGTAAAAGTGACAAGCGACACAACCCTAAAACCAGCGACACGGGAACTTCTAATCAGCGACAAACGAATCGAATGTTCTGCTAAAATTTGACAGGAACACAAGAAGCACTAGAAAAGACAGAGAAAATGTCCCTTTGGGACATTTTTCCCTGTTTAGAAATTGTATTCTCTTGTAAAGTCTGTAAATGTCAGAAACTTGTGTGCTTTTCCATTAAATAAACTCTAAAAAAAAATAAACCTTGTCGCGACAGCAGCATATGACTTCATGCAGAAAAAACGAAAGCAACATTTGCTTCCACTAGTTGGGTGACATCGGTACACCAAAGAATGCATCACGGCGACAAAGCTACCTCCCTTGGAAGGCCTCATAAGACGTGTCTTAATGTTTGTATATTAAACAGAATCGCATAATTGAATAAAATCTTGCATTCTGATTGGTTTACGAAGCGAGGTATTTAGCGCGGAATTGCGAGTTGAAAACGAGGCTCGGTGATATTGTTTCGCATCTACGTCATCTATCTCATCTATCTCAGGATAAAACCAAACTGCTGTTTTCTTTTTTTCTCATTTTATTCAATTATGCGATTCAAGGAAAATTCATTACCTGACTCGTGAATTCCGCGTTAAATTGCACTTGAAAACCGATATCGCACTCATCGCTTCGCAATTCGTGCGATATCGGTTTTCGCGTGCAATTTAACGCGGAATTCCCTCGTCAGGTAATGAATTTTCCTATAGAATAGCATCGTGCACTAATGACATCACGAACATTTAACCCACGGGCTGACTCAGACAAACAAAACCATTCCATGCGCTACTTCTTTGAGAGTGGCGTATGGAACAACAGCACTTGTGAGCTCTTCAGCACGATACTCAGAGATTTTTGTCGCAATTTGATGGCCTCTGTAGCTCAAAATGTTAGAGAAAACCCACAAAGTGCAGCTTGGAATAATAATAATAATAATAATAATAATAATAATAATACAGAGTTTGAAGGAGGGTGGCAAAATATGATGGGCTGCCCATGTATTTCAGTGTATATGAAGGCTGTTTGTGAATACACTCCTCGCGTTCATAGCAGAAAAATATTATCATTGTACCCGACATTCAGGTGTAGATCACTCACAACAAAGCCAGCAAGCCAGCAAAGAAATACCTCAAAGAAATACCGTAGATCCAATCCGATTCGTTGCCTTGCCGTATTAGGTATATTAAAATGAAACTGACCCGCTGTTTCTTCGCTTATGAAAAACAGTTTAAGCCCACGCTATTCATGTTACACATATCGCACCAAACATATCTCACAGTCACAGATTTGTTTATGTGGTAGGATAAATCGTATTCGCTTGAGTGGACAGCTTGGGTTGTCAAATATGAAAATTTCTGGCAACAAGTCAGCTGATAAGTCTTCAGGATAAACAGAAGATACAATTCTTCGTAAAACATTTCCCTGTGAAGAATTCTGATCGGCTATTCGCAACCGCCGCGCGAAACATTCTCGACTTCCAATTCCTGACCTAATGGTTTTGAGATATCAGACCATTACTGTGGCTTTGTAATATCCTCATGCAATTTGTGGCACTTAGGCTCTTTTCTGGACACCTTGAATTTGTTTAACATTACGCACGGAAACAGTGTTTGCTTTCTAACAATATTTAGGCCAATCAAAAACCTAGACCACCAATCTGTCCTTTTTTTGCCTGACTTTATGGTCTACAATACAACACACTCAAAAAAAACTTTATACCGAACTGTAAATCTTGTCATGTGGGGGGTCATGTGGGGGGTCTCTGGTGATGTAATGTATTTTTAGAAACAGTGCACATCGCTATTACCAACGTACCCAAAAAATAAAAAAAAATCGAGATAAATATTCGAAGACATAAAATATGACACGAAGTTTTAAATTCAACTCAATTTGAATTGATTGAACACGAAAATATTCCAACTCAGCGTACACGAAGGCACATGAGAGACACAAACGTCACATGCCTATACTATTAGTGCTACAGCTTTAGCTGGAGACTAAAAAAATATTCACACGATGTAATGTCAGACCGTTCATGTTCTTTACGTGCACTTAAATACTTGATGGAAAAATAAAAGGAATAAGATCGTTAAGAATGCAAGGTCACCAGCTTGTATAAAAATGTTAATTTGGAGATTTGTTATTTGATTGGAATCCGGAAAGACCCGTCGCATCAGCTCCCCAGCTAGAAGGGAACTGAAGCGATAGGCAGTCGCTTACCATCAACTTGCCCTCCGGTCCTTTTCACCTCGTCTTCTGCCATCCTCACACCAACAAAGGCCTATGTAAGTCGTGCAGCAAAGGAAGTCACCTACATCGATGAAAAAACAGCTGAAAGTACGGCGGAAGAGTCGATGTTCTGAACTGAACTTCGAAACCCTTCCCCTCAGACACAGACCGCAGGATTTTCTGCACCTACCGCAGGCTCAGCGCGCGCCAAAAATTGCGTGTTTCTTCCGTCCATTACTCGCGATCATGGAATTTGTCGGAGGAGATATTTTGCTTGCTATATTTTCCTTTCTAGACGTCAAAGAGCTTTGCATTACAAGCCAAGTTTGTCGCCAGTGGAATGAAATATCGAATTCCAACATCCTGTGGAAATCACATGTGCGGCAGCTCTGCAAACGACGCAAGATTTCAGTCCATCTTGGTAGAGCAGAAGACTGGAAATCGCGCTTTGTGCAGCTCTTTACAGGACGTTTGTATCCAAGATCGGCTGGGAAAACCGAAAAGAAATTGAGTTTCGAGACTTTGACTTCTATGCTAGTTCCAGTAGAGGTTGGAAAGTTCATCGAATGGAGGATCAAGAAGAAAATGCCAATCCGCGATTTTGTTGAAGGCCAAGGGCATGCCTACGTGGTTGGAAGGGCTTTTTATCAGCACACGAAAAGCGAAACGATCAGCATGAGGAAGAAAATCCTACTTCAAGCGAAAGTCAGTGGTCAGTTATATGAAGGAGATGCTGTCAGGCAGATTTTGGGTTTAACAAAAGGGACATCGGATTGGAACATCCAGCCATCCAATTTTCATAGTCGAATTTCAGAGTCGTACCGTGTTTTTGTTCAGAGCACTTCGGTAAATCGGTCTTTAGTTTCGAATACAATACTTCTTTATCAAAGTGAGTAATTTCGTCATCCTTTTATGGAAAGTGAATAAAGATATTAATTTTGCCATATCTTGTTATCCCAGTCCTCGGTAGTATAGTGGTGAGTATCCCCGCCTGTCACGCGGGAGACCGGGGTTCGATTCCCCGCCGGGGAGGGACGGAATTTTTTTCTTTGCTTTTCTTCGTTATTTTTTGTTTTTCTTCATTTACCTATATTACGTTTGACCACTCATTAATAATATTAATTAGTATATACTAAAACAGTGGATAGCGTTGATGGCGCGCGCTGATTGGCTCGTCAAACTCCGGATATCCTGTGCTATTTACCTCCGAGCAACTCGAGAGAAAATGGCGCCGGTTTGCATCCGTGAAAAGCGAACAAATCATCCAAATTAATTTGTTTTTGGTGTTTATTATCTCACTGTTTTAGTATATACTAAAACAACTATTCACCTCAGTGTCGGTGGCTAGCGGTGGATATTTACCTCGCCGCTTCGCGGCTCGGTAAATATCCACCGCTAGCCACCTCCACTTCGGTGAATAGTTGTTAAATATTCCCCTTTCGATTTTCTAATAAATTGAAATATTTTAATTACAATTTTGTCACTCATTCTCAGTGACTCATCCCCAGTCCTTTGCTCATTTTAGTATTAAAATTTCCATGCTTTCCTTCTTTCATTGTTTTGTTTGTCCGTACTGTGTTTCCCTTTCTTCACTGACCTGTTATCATCTCTTCAAACACTCAAGTACTATTTTAATTTGGCCATCTTCATACCTTAATTTTGCTTTTTTTTTCTTGCCCTTTCCAGTCTGTCAGGGCGATCTAAGTGCATAACAGACCGATGTTCACTAGCTATGATCAGAAATATCGATGACAACTACAAATGTATAGGGAAGATATTTGTGTTACAAACATTGTTTTTGTTATTTTAAAAATGTACAAAACGTTAAACAAAAGAATTCTTTGTTTCACCAGCCAATAGTTCTCTGGTTGGCATATTAATAACAATAGGTGACGTCACTGATATTTTTGCTATGACGTCACTGATATTTATGCTACGTATAACTAGTGACATTGTACTTAAATATCCGTCCTTTGATCCTTTGTTTAATAATGTTGATTCTTTCATTTGTAAGAAACTAGGTTATTTTATATATGAAGCGTTACATATAAGAGAAACTTGCAATATTATTTAGCCTAAGATGATTACTGTTATTGTAAACTTAATATTTGTTATTGCAGTAATTTCTTACATTGTCATTTTTAGGTAATACCATCTGTATATGGGAATACCAATAAATTGTTGTTGTTGTTGTTGGTTCCCACATAGCTAGCCAGACCATAAAAACATAAACACATCAGTCCAATCTATTCTTTACGAAGTGTCTGAATAACCGGCTCTTTAATATTTCTCCGTTTCAAACACTTAAAGCTGGGCCCAGGGTGGATTTCCACTAGATAAATCACTCTCCAGTCAGTGTCCAGTGGATAAGTGTTTTAACAACCGCGCTAGTGATTTATCCAGTGGATTGCGTTATCCACCTTTTCGAACATCCCGGGCCTTTGGCAATGGTACATTTTTTTTAAGTTCTACGAGAGTAGACTGGATATAAGCACATCTCAAGTGTCGAAGTGCAATAAAGCTCACTCAAAGTTGACGTTTTGAATTGACCATAAAAGGAACACTGGAGGCAATTGTTTCTTGTCCTTCCAGGTGTATTGACTCATGATCCGGCGTGACATGACGTTTTAAAGCAGACGTGTTCAATCTTCAAAATTTATGTTGCATTGTAGTCACTACACCGAATCCAAAAAGGTGATACCTAACGACAAAACAGGTACAATGCTTGTGGCAATTAACACAAAAATATTTAAATACTATAGAAACAAAATGACCACGAGAAAAAACACTTAGCTTCTTTTGTCTGATGTGATAAAGACTGATACACCAAATCGAGGTTGCGTGACCAAGGACAATGCAGTGAAATCGAAAATGGCGACCGCGAGAGGCACCATTCTTGCATTTGCCCTGGGAGTCTCGTTTGGAGTTTTCATTGTCACTGTGCTAAACCACTTCAATCAGGAGGAAACTATTCACAAATTCTTCATTCCGGAAGAGAATCATGACGCTGCCTTGGACGATATTACGCGTCAACTTGTTCACAGAGACAGTAACAAGTTTAAAGTCGAATCACCTGTGGATTTTGATGCCGATATAAAAGACCATCACCACCATCTTTCTTTGAACAAAGAGGCTGAAGAGGAACAGAAAAGAATACGGATTTTATGCTGGGTAATGACAAGTCCGAATACTTTGCAGATCAAAGGCAAACCGGTGAAGGAAACTTGGGGGAAACGCTGCACCATTCTTTTGTTTATGAGCTCGCAAGCGGACCCAAGCTTTCCCGCGATTGGACTTGATGTTAAAGAAGGTCGTGAAAACTTGTGGTCAAAAACTCGTGCAGCTTGGGATTACATTTATGATCACCACCTTAACGACGCTGACTGGTTTATTAAAGCGGACGACGATACCTTTGTGGTTGTCGAAAATCTTCGCCATCTGGTCTCAAAACTAAACCCTGACGATCCTCACTTCCTGGGGAGGCATTTCAAGCCTTTTGGGGGTTATAACAGCGGAGGAGCAGGCTATGTGTTTAGTCGAGAATCGGTTCGTAGATTTAAGAAAGCACTGGGGGATACTTCTCTCTGCAAAACAGAAAGCTTTGCAGAGGATGTAGAAGTTGGAAGATGTCTGCATGCAGTGGGCGTCAAACCTGATTACACCAGGGATTCCAGCGGAAGAGAAAGATTCATGCCGCTCCCCCCGGAACATCACCTAATTCCCGGATATCTTCCCAAGGATTTTTGGCTTTGGTCATACGACAACAATCCATATAAAGAAGGACCCGAGTGTTGTTCTGATCATGCTGTGACATTCCATTATATCAACCCAAATAACATGTATGTGTTAGAGTACTTGGTGTATCATCTCAGGCCTTATGGAATGGTTCACAGTGACCACTCTTCTGCTGAAAGATCTGAGGAAAACAAACATAGTGAACAACCACTGAGTTGAGTTATGCTCACAAGATAGCTGGGATGCTAAGCGCAGACATTTTTGGACTACAGAGGGCAACCTTTGTCCCAATCATCGGCCAACCTATGGCTGTATAAAAAGTAATGCTATTGATGAAAATCAATAGCATTACTTTTGGTTGCCTTCCATGACTCAAAAATGTCTGTTCTTATTTGAGCTCCCTGATTAATGAAGTTGCTGTCACTGGGTTTTGCTGGGGAGGAGGGGTAAGTTAGTAACTAAAGAACTAGCTGGGTATTTAGATTTTAGCATAGCTCAAAATGTAATGACCGAGAGGAACATAACTGTACAACTCTCCAAGGAAACAATAACTTGGCCTATACATGCAACTCACGGTTGTGGATTGAAAACTTTGATCTCATGCCAGCTCACGCTTACAGGTCAAATTCTCATGCCTGATTGAAAAATGTGAGTGGTTGCAGCTTGTGCTTAACACTTGTACTAAGCTATAATTTATTGTAGTAATTATTATAATTATTATAATAATTATTACAATAAACTATAACCCTAGTATATAATTGTTATAATCCCATTTGTCACAATGCTAGTACAATAGTTTTTAGTGTACGAAAAAAGAATAATTTATTTACATGATTACTGGCATTGGGACAGACTGATGTATTGAAAAATATTGATATGTAGAAGGAAGCTGAGGCAAGATAATACTATTGTGCAGTTTACTGTAATTTGTGTATGGTGTTTAAAATACAATAGTTTTGGCATGTTCTTTGATCTACAACTACAACAGATGTATCATGTTACCTATAGACTACTTTATTGATTGCAATAAGCAGATATTGTGCAGACAGGGAGAAGTGTTTCAATAGATGAGACACCCGATCCCTCATACCAGAATGCGTTTTGGCTTAAAGTCATTTTAAAGCAACTGAGTATACATACCATAATAGCATGTCAACTTTTGGAGTACTTTTGAGTCCTTCTGCTTTTGTTATACTGGGCCGGGTTGTTCAAAGCACGATTAAGCTAACCCAGGGTTAGCGAGAATTTTGATTTCAGTTTTGCAACTTTTCGGAAAGGTTTTCTGTTTATATTGTTTGGCCTTCTCTTTTGAATTTGAATAATCTCAAACTAAACAAAAAACAGGAAGCGAAAAACATTTCTATACAAGAAAAATTAATGCTTCGGTTAACTTTTTATCCTGGGTTAGCGTTAACCGGCTTTCGAACAACCCAGCCCTGGGTAATAAATTTTGGACTCTTTACATAATATTATGCTCCAATGTAAATTTGCGAAAAATAGCTTCTTCTCACCCCAGTTTCTGTCATTATTCTGGTTAATAAATTATTGTTATTGCAAGTTATGCAATTATAATTGCACCCAATTTATAAAAGGGGTGTCCAGATTGAGAAGGTGAAAGTGAGAGTTTATAACTTTCTTAACTATTTACGTAACGTTTGTCACAAGAACTCATGAGCTCATCATGCAATTACAATTGCACCCCATTTACAAAAAGGGTGCCCAGATTGAGAGCGTTAAAGTGGGAGTTTATAACTTTGTTAACTATTTACATAATGTTTGTCACAAGAACTCAGGAGCTCATCATCTAGGGGTTTTAACTTAAAACTTGACTTTTCAATAAAGGGAAATAAAAATGTATGTTTGTAAACCTGTGCTAAATTATGAATATTGCTAAGCAAATCACAAAACAGTATGGTTTATCTCCAAGTGTGCTCAACTAATATTTTTGAAGCCACACATTAAAAGTTTCACAGGTATTGAGCTTATAGTGTCCCAAACATTACCATCTATTACCAATGGCTTCAAATGTTAGGATGGATCCTTCAGGGAAATTGCCAGCCATCAATCTCAAGATGTACAGTGAAAGTTTGTCCTCACTAGTTAATTATTATTTCTTTTACTATCGCGCAGGCGACTGGGGACAAGGCAGCCCCAATAACATGACATTTGCCCCTCCCCTCCGCAGTTTACCCTACCTCACATCACGTCACCCCTCTTCATTGCCCTTCTTCCACTTCTTCTTAATACACTTCATAGCAAATAGACTCCAGACTATCAGGAAATTTTCTATGCAGACTGTTATATCAAGTGTTTCTTGTAACAATCTCTAATGCTTGCTTGTACTCGTGACTTCTCAACCTGCGATCAGGTGTACCTTTTTAAAAGCTGAAAAAATAAATAAATAAGAACGCCTGATCGCAGGCATACTGAATTTCAACATTTGTACAACCGTAGACGTTTGCATGCCTCGCAGACCTATCGTGATCGCGTGACAGCCGGCAATTTGAATAACAAAACATGTCGAAAATATTGAGCGCTAATGAGAATGCAGACACAGACCAAAAATGCCAACTGCAAGAAGAAAGATTCTTGCTTTTGCCCTGGGAGTTGCATTTGGGGGTTTCGTCTCGGTGTTAAATAGCTTCAATCAGCAAAATATGCACAAACATTTACCTTCGGAAGTAAATCATAACATTGCCTTGGACGATGTCACACGTCAACTTGTTTACAGAGACAGTAACAAGTTTAAAGTCGAATCACCTGTGGATTTTGATGCCGATATGAAAGACCATCAGCACCATCTTTTTCTGAACAAAGAGGCTGAAGAGGAACAGAAAAGAATACGGATTTTATGCTGGGTAATGACAAGTCCGAAAGCGTTGCCCATCAAAGGCAAACCGGTGAAGGAAACTTGGGGAAAACGTTGCAACATCTTTTTGTTTATGAGTTCGCAAGCAGACTCCAACTTTCCAGATGCGATCGGTCTAAACGTTAAAGAAGGTCGTGAAAACTTGTGGTCAAAAACTCGTGCAGCTTGGGATTACGTTTATGATCACCACCTTGACGACGCTGACTGGTTTATTAAAGCGGACGACGATACTTTTGTGATTATCGAAAATCTTCGCCATCTGGTCTCAAAACTAAACCCTGAAGAACCTCACTACCTGGGGAGGCATTTCAAGCCGTTTTTCAATAGTGGAGGGGCAGGCTATGTGTTTAGT
Organism: Micromussa lordhowensis; assembly: GCA_964020085.1. Lineage (NCBI taxonomy): Eukaryota > Metazoa > Cnidaria > Anthozoa > Scleractinia > Lobophylliidae > Micromussa > Micromussa lordhowensis. Next base: position 21,618,073 of record OZ026606.1, read on the forward strand.
CGAGAATCGGTTCGTAGATTTAAGAAAGCACTGGGAGACACCTCTCTTTGTAAGCCGGAGGGCTCTGCAGAGGACGTAGAAGTTGGGAAATGTCTACATGCAATGGGCGTCAAACCTGATAACACCAGGGATTCCGGCGGAAGAGAAAGATTCATGCCGCTCCCCCCGGAACATCACCTAATTCCCGGATATCTTCCCAAGGATTTTTGGCTTTGGTCATACGACAACAATCCATATAAAGAAGGACCCGAGTGTTGTTCTGATCATGCTGTGACATTCCATTATATCAAACCAAAATATATGTATTTGTTAGAGTACTTTGTGTATCATCTTAGGCCTTATGGATTGATTCACGATGACCACTCTTCATCTGTTGAAAATTCTGAGGAAAACACTGAAATGATTTAAAACTGAACAGTGTTGGACTTACAGGCGCTGATAGGGAACTTAAGGCGGCTTGATAAGCTATGGTGGTCAACTAGAAAGCCTTTGCTACTTTGACCACCATACACATTTTTTAACCTGTATTGTAAGCGTAAGCGTTAGTGTAATTAACTTTATATTTGTTTGCATTACTTTAGTATTTGTGCTTTAAGTAAAATAAAAAAAAGCATTATAAAAAAACCTGTATTGTAATTATTTTATCTTGTAATCGTGTGTTGTAACTATACTTTTTTTCCTATGTTAACTTTATGTAAATAGTGTGAAATAAATGAACCATTGAACCATTAAACGTCACAAAAAGACTGAAAAACCTTTTTTGGGGCATTTACATGGCTAAAAAGCTTATTTAATTGTTAATATTTTCTTCTCTTCTCTGTTGACAGTATAGCTTACGCGTCGCATTTTAGAGGCCCTTTCTCTTGGTCGAGATTAGAGTGCGATTGTAAGCTTGTTGACAGACCGTATTAATTTTATGCAAAAGCTTATCGCAGTTAAAGCAATTACTCATAAACTATTTTAATTTTGAAGTAGGGGAATCTATTACATGTAAATTGAGTTTGAACTTCCTGTGACTCGGGTCAGTGGTTAGCACTGTCATGCAAAACTGAGAGCTTACAAAACACTTTTGCCCCAGTCAAAGCAGGGCAGCATTCAACAACATGGCAGATTCAGCTCTCCGTTTCTTGATGCTATCGACAACACTTTGGACTCTTTTACAGACACCAGAGATACAGGCACAGAGTACAAGTAAGTAATAAAAAACTGATGGCGAGTCAAACTTAACAGTTCGATACTCAAGAATTTATTCGCGGCAGACACCCGTCTTAGGTTCTGGGTCCGTAAGTCGTATGATATTTTGTCAGTGCGTTTTCCTCGTCCGAAATAGAGCAGAATATGGAAAGGATTTTACAAACAGCTTCAAATAGCGATTTTGGATTATGTGTTTCAAATAATAAATGGTTATGGGTGCAGTTTTGTGCTGAATGCAACGAATTTTTTCACCGATTTCCGGGTCGCGATGACGTGCTCAGATTTCAAGGCGCTCGTCGAATGCAGAACCATTCACTTCCGTCCAGTTCACCATCTTAGCAGTTTGGAGATCATTTCGGTGCGTTTTATTTTGTCGAAACACAGCAGGCTTATATAGGTCTATACGTGGAAGCTTAATCGCTTACTGAGAACAAATCCTAACTGTTATGTAGTTAGTTCGAGCTTCAAGCTGCGCGCCATTTCGCGACACTGATGGATTATAAAATATGTCGCCTTGCCTCCGTCAATAGTTATAGCAGAGCACACTTCACAGCCACAGGGCAGGTTAGCTTGCGTATTCTTTCACCTTCTAAATCTTTCAAAACAAGTCATTAAACCAACCTTGGTAAAAACGGCGCATATAAGGAGCGGTATGTTAAGGAATCTAGGAAATATTTAGTCTATCCTGGCATGCGAGACCCTTGATAAGATGCTCGGCAGTAATACTCCCCATATTATAAAAATTATTTTAAGTATTCAGTTACATCAACGGACGTAGATGAGGATTGCTCTGTTTGTAAAATATCATTAATTGCTAAAAACTGACCTAGTTAACGTTAGAGTCTTTCACGACTTCATTGACACTGGAGGTGAAAAAAAAACAGAGTTGTTTTTTTTTTAGATTAATAAAACCGAGGGCTGGCGGATAGGCCTTGTGTTGAGAGTTTTGCAACTAGATGATCGCTGTAGAAATAACAAAAAGCTTTATATTTGCATGGCCATAAATTGTTTATAAAACATTAAATACATAGTACTGACTCGCATGGTCTTAAATTTAAAACATGGTCGAGTTCAAAAACATCAGTCGGCTAAACAAAAGCATAAAAAGGGGAAAGTTTCTAAAGGAACTGTGGTGCTGCGAATAGCCTGCGTAGCTTGGCGGTTTAACCAATGCGAGCGGGCTAAAACGAGCGGCGAAGCCGCGAGAAGCCTCGAATTGGTAACCGCCAAGCTACGCAGGCTATGCTGCGAACAAAAGCATAAGTGCTATGATGTAAGTATATATGAAATAATTCATATATTTGAACTGCGGTCATAGATGAAAGTGAAGAATGATCCTCGCAGTGAATTTTCCAATTTAAGCAACTGGAAAGAGGAAGCCTGAAAAAAAAAATCAGGGCTTCAACGGGAAGCCCTGATTTTTTTCAGGCTTCCTCTTTCCAGTAATTGCTTAAATTGGAAAATTCACTGCGAGGATCATTCTTCACTTGCGTAAGTGCTATGATCGTAACCATGGGAACAATGGAACAATAAGATCCACAGAAAAGAGATTAACTGAAGATCAAAACAAAACAACACAAGAAAGGAAACAGTCAAACGGTTGATAGTTGTCTCGCTGATATCGATCAAAACAGGAGGATATTTTTTGCTCTAAATGCGTTTTAATGAAGGAAAAATGTTCAATAATCGGTAGAGTTCATTATCTGGAAAATTACCACGAGCTAACGGTAACTGGTAACTAGAAAGTCATAACCAATCGATGAAAATTCTGGGCAATGAAACAGCAAATGAGATGCATCTTTTGTGTCGAGACCAACCCTAAGTTGTAGTCTGTCACTTAGAGATTTTGACGTATCTGATATACCTAGATTTGATAAGACTACTGTTCGAAAATTTATTACAGAAATTGTCCCACCGTTCCAACGTTGGACACAGTCAGATTTTTATCTGCGCAGGTCGCTGGCAGTCATCCTCGTACTATCAATTTTCGAATTTATGCCACGAGATAACTGCCATTTTCATTGACAATTAGCCAGGGCTGCGGAAAAGTTAAGTTCTTTGCCTTCCTAAGTAGCTTTGAGCCAGTTTTTTTAAAGATCTTTGTAGGAAAAAAAAACCAGCCTATCAAGACAATATTGTCCTTTGTTTCTTCTCAGCGAAGAAAAATAACATCTGGAAACTGAAACCTCTTGTCAGGTCGCTCAAAAGCCGATCAGCAACAATTAAAATGTGATCGACTTGATAACGGTGATTCTCATTGCTAATATTTTGAGGGCAGTTTGAAAATATGAACTGTAAGCTCGAGACGTGGTAACTGAACTTAAATCGTGCTTAGAAGCACACGGCCCAGGAATGGGAGGAAGACAGCAGGCAACATACCTGATCCCCCCTTACTGATCATTGAGTAACTCTCATTCTCTGTCAAAGTGACGATGACCTGACTTTATAAGGAGAAACTGGATTTCGATCAGATCTGAAGGGTAGGATCAGAAAGGATGATTATGGTATCTTGTCCGGCTATAGGTTATATATTGAGCAACGGGTTGAAACTCTAATTTTAATACATCTGCTAAAACCTTTTTTCGAGGTGTTTTCACAAGTTCTACGTTACCGCTTTCTGTGTCCCCATCAAGTCCTTTCACATCAGCTTTCTCCTCGAATTCAACACTCGAGTCAGTGCCATCAACTGCTGGCCAGTCATCGTCCTTCAAGACAAATGTGTCGTCAACACACTCCATTAGTAGTGACACCGTCACATGGCAAGCGTCTGCTGCAGAAACCATTGCTCCTACTAGTAGGTCGCAGCTGCAGACAAGCAGTACGTCGACGCCGGTGTCACCAAGCCAGTCTGTCACCTCCTCACCTACGACCGAAGGTAGGGACAGCCATGGCAACTGTGCATTGTCGTTACCGGGGTAGTAACGGGAGGTGAACCTTAAATTATTCAAAAGGTTTAGTAGGGTTGAAATAGTGCCAGGAAAGTCAATTATTTAGCAGACATTTCGGGCCTAACCCTAGCTTCTTCAGTGCAAACTGAAGTTTGGGATGGGTCATCGGAGAAATCAACAATAGCACGCTCAAGCCGATCGAGCTGTAACAGATGAGTTAAGGAGCGCGCGCGCTTGCTTTCCCGGCACTAGAGGACCTGTTTACTGATTTTTGTCACAAATGATCAAAAATCTATCATCGCGACTAAAAACCAAGTGCGACAAAATTTGTGTGCGAAAGAGAAACAGCAGCACGAAATTGTTTTGAAAGTTATTCGCGTTTGCTTGGGTGTAACTCCGTAAAAACAAATATCTAATTTTTCGTCTTACCTCAACTGAACAAAAGCTGACGTAAGATGTCAGCTATTGTTACAGTGCTGAGGTAAGACGAAAAATCTCAGTTAAATTAAGATTTTAGTCTTAACGGAGAAGGTGAAAGCTAAACAGGAAACAAGCTCAAGAGTAATTGTATTTTGAACTACGTATTAGTTATTCCCTCTAAATGTCAGTTTTGTGTCTTCAGCAAATCCCATTGTTTGCTTAGTCTTCTCAGATTCAAGATCAGATGAGGACGATAAAGAAAAGTTCACCATGACAGAGTACATCTTAATTGCTTGTCTTGGATCATTTGTTTTCGTTTTGATCGCCATCATTTTTCTAGTCGTTCAGATATCACGCCTGAGTAAATCTGTGCGCAATTTGAAAGCCACAAGCAATCGTTAAACGCTAAAATAACAACATGAAAGACAGCAACACGAGCAAAGTTCACTGTAATTTTTTTTTTATTGACTCAGTGTAGAGGTGTGATCGGTTTAAGTTAATTTAACGCATTTGGGGCCGGAATATTGCGTCACGTAAATAGTTCCGTCAAACTAGTCAAACAACTTGTAATTAAAAACTAAAATATCCTACTGTCACAGTGCATACCTAGACGTCATACAGCTTATAATTACAGGAGAAAATCACTTTGTAACAATTAAAATCATAAAAAGATTTTTCGGCCGAGTAATATGGACAACATTTTTTCTCGGCACACCGTACTTGCAACTCAAATGACGGTGTTGACGTCGAAGGATGTGGAAACAATTTGTGCGGAGAAAACAGGAGTTCAACCATAATTAACAGAGTAGAATGGATTAATTTAGCTATGGTTCACAAAATGTTGTCCGCAGGAATGTCGTGACTTACATAGGCCGGTCATAAATTAGAGGAAAGAAAATTTTTTTGGTTTTTGGAGGTTAGCTGGAAGAACCTAGAGTTTTACAAATGTATATTATAGCTTTCGTGAAATTTGGCTGCCAGTTAGTAATGGTAATAGGACTGAGTGGAGTCCAATTCTGTCTGCAATCATACAAGTGATAACAAAATCGGACGACCGCGCAGCGGGAGTCCGATTTGTTTATCACGAGTACGATTACAGACCGAACTGGACGACACAAAGTCTTATTACCAATTAATCATAAAAATCACAATTTCCGAGAAATGAAGAATAGCCAAGTTGTGAGAGAAAGGGAAAATTTGCATTTAAATACTGACAAAGGAGAAGTAAAATTGTTTCATGTCGCTCTGAAATTGTGATTGGTTGATTTAAACTACAACTTTGAATGTGATTGGCTTGTTGAACTGTCCGATGACAAACTGTCCAATAACAACAAACTGTCCGATAACAAGTAGCAAGTAAATTAGTGGAAAATGGAGTTTTTTTTAAACCAATCACAATCGAGAAAACTGTAATTTTTATTATTATAGTTTGTAACTGAATAGCTGTCTCTGCTGTGATGATAACCTTTGATAACTGGCAATATTTAGCTTTGGTTTATTTTCGCCTCGTACCGATAAATATTCAACAGCTTTGTAAATCTTGCATATTAAACCCTTTTTGTAAATATCAATATACCTGTTTTGTTGCATCAAGGGAAAACACAACTTGGGGTGTATGGGATCCTAATCCTGTTGTTTTCCCAAGTCTTCCCAATCCACCGTAGGAAAAAAGATGGCGACTGTACACAATACCACAATACCTTGCGAACCTAACAGAGCGTAAAAGACACAAGGAAAGCCAATTTTTTTACAATATTTGTCCCTGTACTAAGGACATTGTGTATCGTAGGTATGAAGATTTTACAACCCTTCTGTGCCTCTTTTATGAACGTTTTTAAAGTTTTCGTGCGCTAAGAACTGTGGGTAAATGTACCAGTCGCCATCTCTTTTACTACGGAGGATTGGGGAACATGCCCTGACAAAGCTGTGGTCGTCGGAAATTTTACAAGGAAACCAAAAACCCGCCAGAATGTTTCATTTTTGGGCGTGATTTGAATGTATTTTCACTCTTGATAGGTACTAATTATTCCCTCTGAGAAGTTCAGTTTGCACTCTACTAGGTATTGAACTAGCATAACTCCAATAGTGGTCGTTTTAAATTTTAACACACCGAGCCATAAGAAGCCACGAAGTTTCAACCTATTATTAAAAGAACAACGACCACCCCACAACGCCACTGTATTGAGGAGTGTGCAGGGCTCCACCATCCCAAAGGGTTACTGCTGCATGGTTTGTAGACATGGGTCACTTTCTAAATCCTGTGCTTAGCTTCATGCCTCCCAATGTCCAATATTTCTTGGCACAATCATCTACATAAAAGTGAGGATTGGCCTAACCTCCTAATGGTACAGGCTTGAAACTAGTTAGCATGACAACAAAACAATCACATGGTAATTTAAAAGAATTTTTGCTCTGAAGCGAGGTTAGTAAGGCTATGCATAAAAAATAATTTTCAATTGGCAGCAATTTATGAAAAGGGTCTATAATCAACAGGATTTCATGACCATGAAAGTCCAAAATGTTGATTGTTGATATTCACATAAAAGGCATTTCATATTTGCAAATCATTTTGGTTCTAATCTTGTATATTATATTTAGTAATTTAAAGATAAATTCTCTTAATAAGTTTTAATTACGTTCCTTTGGTTAGTGGAGTTTGCAATCTCCCTACGCTTCCTCCCCTCCATCCCCTCCTTAGTCTGAAGATGGCTAGTACCCTTGGTAACTATACCTTATAAGCAATTTAGAAAGAGTGAGAGGCAAGTTACTATTAATTAATTTTTCATTCATTAACACTTGATTTGATTCACAAGGTTGTAGCCCTGGCCATTTTCTCTATCTCTTCTGCCAACTCTAGGCAGTACAAAACTCTTTTCTTGTCTCGAGTGATTTCATCATGGCTGCACTCTCCGCGGATCTTGGCAAGAAACAACTCCAAATCCCTGGCGAACAGTCCTTTGTGTCCAGGGGTTGGTGCAGGAGGGGGTTTAATAGGTGCAGGCTCCAGAACAGTGCCATCTTCAAATTTAAACTCCTTGTGTGTTTGTCTCACCATTCCATCCTTAACTCTCTTTGTTATCCATGTTAAGGGCCTATACACAAAACAAAATTAAAAGCTGCATTGCGACCACATGAGTTCACAGATCCAGTGCTTTTTTTATGATAACTGCAGAAATTCTCGCACGCTCATTGGCTAATTTTTATCGTCAATATGCGGACAGACACATGAATTTGAAATTTGTGCGACGCGTCAGCGAGCAAGAGTGGGCAATTCGACCATTTGTTATCGTAAAAACAAATTGATGTCAGTTTTTAATGAGTCTGTCCTGTTATTGACAATGAATTTCGTCATCACATTGTCAAAGTAGTCTGCGGATCCACTCGGCTATCGCCTCGTGGATCCAGTCAGCTACTTTGACAATGTGATGACGAAATTTATGATCAATAACATGACAGACGCATGACAAACTGACGTCAATTTGTTAAATATCACAGGCTCTATAATGTGAAAAGCTATGGAGTGAAGTGAGCATATAGTGGAGACATGAAATGTTAAATAAACAATTCAATAAATTAAATAAATAAAATTAAATAATTGGACATGAATTTAACTTACCTGTTGTCCAAGGTGTAAAATTTGCAGGTGAGTGATTGAAGGTCGGTTTCATGCACAAAGTGAGCTTCTTGTAATGTCAGCTCGCCAAACAAATCATGTAAACACTCCAACTGTGAGATCCCTGAGAAACTTGGAAATCCAGCACGACTCAAGTCACTAATCCAGTCACAGGTAAATCTGGCATCCAAGCGACTTGTTCCCTCAAGAAGTGGAACATTTTTTGTTTTGATGCTCTGCTTTAAATCTTGGTGAGAGTCAACAAGGAGAGCTATGTCCTCCACGTGGCAAATCAGTCCTGCATGTACACAGAAAAGAACAAAGAACATTTGAAAGATTCCATATTTCTCAAATGCCTAGTGAGAAATTATGGGTCGGAATGATCAGTCATTTGTGATAACAACAAACAAATCAAATGTCTTTTGTACATTTTGCACATTAATAAATTATCATAATGTTAAAGAAAAATGAAACCTGCATACTTTTTGAAATCAACTTCAGATATATTCTGAGCTCTAAAATGTGTTTTTCCATACTCGCACCAAGAAAAATATCAGTACCCACCCCATGGTACATGTAGCTTGAGGTATAACTCCTTTGTAAAACTTCCACATATTCCAGCATTATAGGCAAGCAATGCATGCGGATCGAGGGCTTTTAGTAGCAATAGTCTAGCATCCCATACAAAAATATGTGGCCTGACTGAGCGTGACTATGGCCTGATTCGAGCCATAATGCTATTTTTGTGGTGTGAACTGAGTGAGACAGAGACAAGGATTTTGTCTTTCTAGTACGAGTGGACAAGACATTTGTTTGGTGTGTTTATTGCCCGATAAAGAACAAACCATTTGTCTCCGTGCTTACGCTCCATTACCGAGAAATTTTTCAGGCTGTGTTATTGTTGTAATTCTGGCTAAATTTGTTTTACAAGTACGTAAAATTTGGATGTGAGGTTTATCAGGCCTTGTTATCGACCATTATCTTGCTGATTGGCATGACACCTCCTACCATAAAAGTATGCTAAAAGCAAAATCTAAAATATACCAGGAACGTTCTTTTGTATCAAAATATTCATTTCAACTACATGTAGCTAATAATCTCTCTCAGGTTGCATTTTAGTTCAGTTTTCAGCTTTCACTAGAGGCCTTGCAGTGCTTACATTGTGTGCGACTAAAAACTCCACAGGTCTGCATCTGCTCCTGTGTACCATACAATAATTTTACGATGCGCTTCAAATTTCCTGTAACATGGCCCAAAGAACTCCTAGGAATTTTGTTGACTAGGTAATTTCCACTCCAAAATTTACCAGTAAACTGTTTTGGGCGCCAGTTGATACTTGAATGGGTAAAAACTGTTTGACCATTTTGAAATGTGACAATGCAACTTGAAATCTGATCTTAGCTTGGAGCCATTTGAGATAATACGGAGAGTTCAATTTTGGGTTCACTCTGAATTACGTCACAGCGGCATGTTTGAGCAGAAAGGGTTTCAATGTTCTTCAGGAGTTAATTTTTATAATGAAGGGATTTTTAACGACAGCAGTTGTGTTAATATGCAGCTAGTGTAATTTTACTACCACAAGAAATGGAAGTAGCCAAGGATTGATTGAGGTGAGCTTGTAACTTAAGCTAGATTAATTTGTCACAAGGCCAGGAGACCAGTACACTGTACATGGAAAATTTTGATCGATATACGGATTGTTACATGTAGAAATGGCTACCAAGTAGAACTCTAATTCGATCAGTTGAAATTTTGTTTTTTCTAATTTCAGTTGATTACAGAACAAGTACACAAATGAATCGAAGAATAACCATATTCAAAGTTTCCATTTTGATTTAACCAAAACCTTAAATTATAGACATAAAAAACGAAATAAATTAGTCCTATTTACTGTTATTGCAATGTTTGGTAGTTGTATGTACAGTCTTAGTATAATTTCTCAGGCAATTATAGAAATTTGTGTGCTCTTGATGGTCGAGAATGGCATCATATTCCGCTATATTCACCTCCAACAAATTTTCAAAATGGCTGCCTTGCGCTATTTCAATGTCTCTGAAGAAGAAATTAATATCATGAAAATGCTATTCCGAAAAACACTAAACATGCAACAAAGTTCAGAGTGACACTTTTCAAAGGTTAACTGTGAAAATTGTGCTAACTAATAACACAGAAACCTTTTAAATCCCTACTCAACTATTGATCTAATGCATGCATTATTTTTATCGACAGGGAATTTTTCTTCACAAAAAAAAAACAAATTAAAGTGCTAGCTAGCTTGTTTGTAGTATGGTCAGTACAAAGACATAAAAAGAAACAGATAACACAAACAAACAAAAACAAGCACCCTCCCTTATTTAATTTAGAACTCCCAATATCAATTAGCATATCCACTTGCATATTAGTTCTACATGTATAGTTCCCTTTAATCATCATCCATGAAGTGGTACCTTTACTCTCAGCCAGGCTGAAAAGCTCTTTACCACTCTGAGCTGTTAAAGATAAAGGAAAATCTACCAAAACATGCTTTCCGTGCTCAAGAGTCTTCCTGAAAATTAAATCAAAACAGTCAGATCTCTTATACATGTAAACAATATTTTTTTTAGCTGGCAGTGCCAAAGCTAATTATTATTATACGTCCTGCAGTCAGCCCACTTTCAGATCAAGCCCCCTATCTATACAGTTATGACCAAGTACAGTGCTACCTCAAATTTTGTTGTTTCAAACTCCCTGCTATCTCAAACTCAAATTATTTCCCTTGAATATACTTGTCAATCATTTAATATCTGGTATCTCAGATTCCAGCTCTCAAACTTTTTTCATTTCCCTTGAGGGTATAAGACAGTGGATTTTCTATTGTAATTCCACTTTTTGAAAGTAATATAGGCACATAGTGCATGCAAAGGAAAAAAGGAGATGTAGCCATTTGCATGCATTGAGTAAATAATTTATAATCCTGCAGATATCCTATCGATAATTCACCTGAATAATTACAGCTGGATCTCCGTAATGTAGAAACCCTCCTATTACCCTCGTATGTAGCCTCCCTGTAGATACGATCCCACATAAAGTCCCAGTATCGATTATTTACCCCATGAATATCAATCCACTGCTTTCACATCCTCAGATAAATAGCCAAAGGTTAAAGGCTGACAAGTAATAATGATTCACCTGGCATACTCTTCATGAGTGTCATTTTCTGTGCAAATAATAAGAGCATCCACATCATCCCTTGACAAAGCTTCATCCCAACCTAGAAAAGGTACATCATCTTCCAATTTCCTTCTGAAAAAATAAATGTTCAATGGCAAATAAATTTAGCTAGCACAAATTTATGACTTCAGATTTTAAAATATGTTTTCTTTTCTCAAATATAACATACAATAGGTGTCTTGCAGAATTTCAGACAGAGTTTACTTTCTTCTGACATGACAATTTTTCATTGTATTTAGAATGTGCATATAGGTACATATTTGAGGCAGTTGTCAATCCTCTTTCTTCTGACGAGCACTCCCTGTCTTTTTTTTTATGTAGGAGTGCCCCCCCTGGGAGCTGCTACTGATGTTCAAATGCCCCCCCCCAAAGGGTCCTACTAGGTGACACTGGGACATACATGGCAAAAATTAGGTACTGAAAAAAAAAATCATGTCCGGCACAACGATAAGGACATTGTACCTTCTCCCACCGGGTACACAGGTAATTCGTACCAAAAGGCCAGGTCGCTAAGCTAAGTTTGAAACGTTCGGTGCACGGAACAAACGGTCAACGGATCTTTGGACGGCTATTGATGGAAAAGCTTTGGGAGATTTGCACGCTAACATTGCTCCTTGGCGGACGTTTTAATCTAATGAAGAGAAGCAACGGTTAGAGCATCTATTAGCGTTGATCTAGGCGGAATCTTGAGGCGATCTGATCCTTTAAGGCAAATTTATGGCTGGATTCCTTCGGTCGATCTGCTGGGCTCCGTCACTCGAGTGCCCTACCTTGTCTCTCTTTATAGTGAGAAGAATACAGAGAAGCTAAAACCCACTGAAATCGCTCTAAAACCCCTTCAAACAACATAAAACCACAAGTTATACAAACAACAGGACAGGTAAGTCGATTTTATTATTTTTTTCCCCTTAGTTTGAAATATTTTGTACAATCGTTGTATTCCCATACAAACTCTTATAATAACGCTATTACGCAATGTCATGTTGACGGCTCCCAGGGAGCTTGGGCTACCTGTGATCGCACTATCTTTTGCTCTAAATCACATCTTTTTCTCAGCCAATGAGAATGGGACAGTAAAAAAACACAACCAATCAGATTTTAAGGCTTTTTTAAACTCACCAATCACATTGCAGGAAAATAAAAGACAAAAATCCATTGTTTGGTAAATATGGCAACTTGGTTCAATAAATATTGGTCCTGACCAAAATCTTGTTCCTGTATTTAGGCTATTAAATAGGTGTGATTTAAAAATGGATCTAATAAAGTAGTAATTGAACTTCGGGTCGTGCAATATTTTGGTCTGAAATCATACTTGTGATTTCAAATCGAACTCGCGCTGCACGCTCGTTCGATTTTGAAATCACGGGTATGATTTCAGACCAAATTGCACTCCACTCAGTTCAATTACCACTATATTTTATCAAGTTTTCTATCTTCAAAAGTACGTGTAAGCTTGATGAAACACATTTATCGGCGTCGACAAAACCAGGAACGGACCGCGTTATAAATACAGTTGATCAGAGTCAAGGTTTCGCCAAGAAAATACAACAGACATGAAAATCTGGAAAATTAGGACAGTGAAGTTCAAATGTACGCGCGAGCACATTCTATGAGTCCAGGATTTCTGATTGGCTGTTTCTTAATGCGAACGATGGGTTGAACCGTCGAACCAAAATTTCTCGATGACTTCAAAAATATGAAGGCTGCCTATCGGCAGCAATTAGTAATCATACGGTTTTTCTCGTTCAATTTGGAATTAATTTGCACTTGTGAGTTATTCAAAGAGCTGAAATTGCGCTTGCCGAAGCAGCTCGTTAAATTTCAGCTTTTTGAATACCTCACTCGTGCAAATTAATTCCAAATTGAACTCGAAACCGTATGATTACCTATACTTAGTGTGTGTTACTCTTTTTTGTGTTTCGATTCATACGTTCGTCCTATTTTTACCAATTTTTAAAGGAACAAAGGAATATTACTAGTGTAATTTGCTCTGCAAAATCTTGAATTTTGAATTTTGAAATTTTTTTTCCATCCGGTCCGTGGTCCGGTCCGTGGTCCGGTCCGTGGTCCGGTCCGTGATCCGGTCCGGGGTCCGGTCCGGGGTCCGGTCCGGGGTCCGGTCCGGGGTCCGGTCCGGGGTCCGGTCCGGGGTCCGGTCCGGGGTCCGGTCCGGGGTCCGGTCCGGGGTCCGGTCCTGGTTTTGTCGACGCCGCACATTTATTGAGGTTAGGCTTATACAGACTTCAGCTTATTGGTACTGTGGCAAAGCTGGTTAAGTCGTGTAGCAACACAAGCTTAAATCTTATATTAGACTTCCAAAATTGTGTAGTTCGAGGCCACTTTGAGCTACTTTTTCCAACTTTGAAAGGGCTGCATGAACAGCCTAAATATAACAGACGATTCCTAAGGAAATTAGTTCAGTATTTTAAGACGAAAGAGTACCTTTTTTGTATATAACCCTACCTTGAAATTACTCCTCGAAGAACCGCGTTCTCTCCGAACACTTTCTGCTTCAAGTCTCGTACTCTGACTTTTCCTGCACGTCCTAAGCCGACCACTACGATCCCCAAAGGCTTGTCCGCCATATTAACACCCGCGCGCAAGGAATAAAGGAATAAATTCGTACGAATAAAGCTTGGAGGAGGTTTTAAATACACTGGATGAGAAGGCAAACGTGGCTTCAGGTAATTTATCCACTCGCTATAGGATCAGTTGTGCAGCTGTGCACGAACAAGATGGGAATCTTACGGAATGTGATATTCCAGGCGCGCTCTGTGTGATGTCTGGGGAGAGGACGGGCACAGGACCGGAAGTCAGCTGTTACCCGCAGCTGGTCAAGGTGTGCAAAAGAAATTAAACGGCAATATTTAGTTTCCTTTGACCTCATTGACTTGAACCGCGACCGGTTTAGGCTAATCATACCTGAGAAAAAAATTATCTTACAAGAGCAGGGCACCCAGCTAGCCACTCAGTTGTCAGAATATTATTAACCTGAGACCATCAAAGCCATGAACAAACAAACCGTTCCCTAGTTGCTGGCAAATTTATGCCACTTCCTTTTGCCCAACAGCAACAGCTTAAGTCTCTAATTCTAAAACACACTTGGGGTGTGGCTCCAGAGCAACGGGTGAATTCTAAGGGAGAAATTCAGCAATAGGCCAGTATGCATAAATAGGTTGGGCAACTTATAATTATTTCAAGAAACAGATTCATTGTGTGCACCCGGAGGGGTTCAAGTGAATCTTACCATTATGATTGTAGTCACTGTGTTGCAAGACATGTAGCCACTTGCACTGCAGCATGAGCAAAGAGACTAGTCCATGAGCAAAGCAAGCCATAAAGGCCTGGCACAAGAAATGTCACTGGCTCACTTCGCTCGCCAACCTGTCTCACAAGTTCACCTTTGCTCATGCCACAGCGCACAAGAGCCTGCTTTCAGGCTACATGACATGTAATATTATGGCGCTATTCATGTTAAAAGGATGTAATTACCCTGTTTGTTCAAAAAGTACACAAAAGAACAGGGAAGGCTCATTGGATAGGGTGGAGAATGGAGAAAAATTATTGATCAGTTGCTCCAGTTTATCACTCCAGGTTTTATTACTAGCATCAACATTTGAGACTGTTTAGGAAGTTACAAGTAGTCAACTTGAGCTTGATTGGTCGATGGCTGCCTTTGGAAATCGTCATCAACAGTAGTTACTATAGATACAGTGTAGCTCACAGCTGAAAGACTATGAGAAGATCCATGCCAGATGGACACTCATGTATTTGAGATGTACAATTGACAGAAGATCGAACTATGGACATTGTGCATCAAGCACATGGGGCTCTGAAGACGATGATAAGTCAAACAAGGCAATCAACATTAAATGCCCAGACCCTACCTATGAAGGTGAGACACACTGATATGAAAAGAAAAGTGCAACTAGAAATGGACAAGAAATCACAAAGAAAGTGTCTTGTTACATATAGTTTATTCACAACTTTTGTATTAACCATTCAAATCTTTATACCTATAAGTGTATGTAAGCTAAACATTGAAAGACTTCAGTCAGATTGAATAGTGTAACAGAAAATCTGTGATTCCACTTTAGACTCAGGTCTACCCAAAGCAATTGAATCAATTTCTCCATCCTGCAACACACAGCAAGTTTAAATTGCAAGACTTCATGAACAATGGGAGTCGCGCTGAGCACTATTAAAGTAAACCAACATCATTTCTATTCCTGACAAATCTATAAATAGCTTTCTGTCTAGAGCACTGATACAATTAAAGAGCAAACATTATAGTACATTGCACGCTGACCACACATAGTAACATGCTTTTAAACAATATTTATACCTCCCAACTCAAATTCATTTTCCAATATTTGGTGGAGAACACATCATGTGTCATAGGTCAAAACTAGCTGACTCTCTAGGGAAATAACAACTTGAATGTTTGACTTGCATGTGATCAGGTTGCGCATATTGGAACTGAGACAAATTTGTGTACCAGCTAGCGCCAAGCAAATGATTTTTTTTCACAGTGCATTTGTTCTAACTTTGAGTTTGGAGGTGTAACAAAACACTTAATGGTTGGTCCCACAAGAAACAGTGATTTTTGTTTCCCCTTGTCCCTCACAGTTCCCCTTGGCTTTGAGTGGGAACACCGAGTGTCTCAGGGAAACAAATCTCAATCATTAAGAGCTTATTGCTTGATGAGCTGATTCAACTTAGAATCGTTTCTTTCCTATGATTTCTTTAACCAAATCTGCTTGGGCTTCACTGAGTTTTAGCTCATCCACTTCTGCTTCAAAACTCTTCAGTGAACCAAACCCTCCAACATAACCATTCAAACGAGCTGCAACTCGAGACTTCTTAAGCTCTTCATCATTTAACCCAAGACTCTGCAGCAAAGTGCGCCGCTGACGCAGCATGTACTTTTGATGGTATCTGCAAAATAACAGATCATGTTCCAGTGTTTGTATCTAGCAATACATATGTACACTTCTTATCAATCCAGGCTTTGAGTCATGCACTCTGAAATGCAAACTATGTTTCCTATGTGTGCAGTGAGATTTAGTTTCAGGGAAGGTGAATTCCTCTCACCACATTGAGTGTTGGTCCGGTCTGAGGCTCGAACCCTCGACCTCCCGCACAACAGACTGGCACTCTACCAACTGAGCTAACCAGGCGGCTTACTAACGGTTCACTGGTAATAATATTCATACTCATGAGTAAAGAGACCGTGCAACAGTGTCTTCCCTGCACAGAACACAACATAATGACCATTGCTACTACCGTAGCTGAAAGACTTTAACAGAATTAAAAACTAAATACATACTGTTCTGCAACATAGAATGTATCTGCTGGAAGAATCTTTGTTGCTATTTTTCTTTTTATTGTCTTCTGATGCTCATCTCGAGTTTGCTCTGCAAGTTGCTTTTGCTTCCTGTCATGATAGAAAATGGCTGACATGTATTGTGCTTTGTGCTGTGCTGTAGGATCATGGTTTTTCCAAAACATGTTCAACAGATCTTGGTAGGTTGTACGGTTTGGATCGTATTCCAGCTGCACAGTTTCTGTATGGTCCCCACTGAGAAGTGAAAAACAATGATTAACCCATTGACGCCGGGAGCTTCTTGGCAAAAACACATTTTTTTGACTTTTTGGACATTTTCAGCCTCGATATGAGCTACCGGTAAATTAGCTCCAATCTACACAAAGGCGTTTGCAACGTGACAGCATGGCATTCTTTCCACACAGAAGTGTAGCAGCTCTCATAAGCTGCTATTGTTTGGTCACTGTAGCAGCTGTTATTGTTTTAGGGCTAGGGGTATTGTTTCTGTTGTTTGTTGTATTGTTCCCTTAAAGGGTGTCGAGCCACTCATGTCAGACCGTACGAGAGCTGTTACATCACCCTTTCCACAAGCATCACATTTATGTAAGTGTATTTTTGCTTGGGCATGCACAGAAATCAAAATTTTTCTTTGGATGAGAAAGTGGCCTACATCTTTAGGCTTTTCACTTTACCTTTTTCTCCTTTTCTTATCTTTTTGCTTCCAGTTCAAGAATTCCTGAGAAAACATCATCGTCATTACCACGGAGTAGCCAAGTGTATTTAAGGGAAATTTTGCTCCAATTTTTTCACTCCAATTTCTGAGCATTTTTATGCATGTTTCAGGCTCAATTATCCCAATCTCTGCAATCTGGGTATCATTGGAAAGATATTTTCCTCCTGTAGACCTTTAATGTAAGTGATGCCAATTTTGATCAAAGGTGATGACATCAGAAGTGGAACAAAGTATAACGCTTGTCACAGCCGGTTATGGCTGGCACAGTTGTCAATGGGTTAAAAATATATTCCAAGGTCAACACTCTTCTCAAGGTTGAGAACTGCCTGTTTTTGTATACTAATTAGGTATGCTGTGATTACACACTGAAGGGCAGCAAATTTTACCAGCTGAAAACAAGTTACTATCACCAGCTGAATGATTAACTAAATAAACAATTTAGCCCATTGTACAATGAAAATCATGCCGGCTATTGGGATCTGTCTTTCATGCAGTCTCATAAACACTTCACAAAATAGCACCGAGTCATAACATAGTTCATCAGTAGCATATAATAAGGTTATTTATTTGTTTCTCCAGCTTCTCAACAGTCCGGAATCCTAGATCCTTGAATCTGATTGGCTATTTGAGTAAGGGCTGCTCTGAAATTTCCAACATTGGCAACTTTTCACGCTTTTTTTATCGCTTTTTGTGCCTGAAATGACAAACACACCCATACGCCAGATTTGAAATGAATGGCTTTACTTAAAACTCAACACAAAAGTTGCTTTTCAAAGCAAAACCGTAGAGAAAAAAACTAAACACATTATTTGCCAGGTGAGAGTTCTGTATTGGGAAACACTGTACCAAATACAGACCTCCCGGCCTGCAAATAATACATCTATGCTTCTGAGAACATACATTTGTCCGTAAATAAGCATAGACTAAAGTTTACATGTCACGCATTCATGTCACGAAATGAATGCTTATGCAATATGACTCAGCATTTGACAGGAAGGATGTTGAGAACCAAATTACAATATTTCACGTCACAACACTACATGTCACTCCACGCAGTTTTCTCAAATAGCAAACTAAAAGAGCTTTCTAATCTTAAAAGGCACACTAAATGTTATAAACACTGTTAAAACGTTTAAACGTCGAGCTGCATGTTGCTATAAAATGTCGATCATTACGTAATCTATTTTTTTCTCTGACAAGAGAAGTGTAAGACTTTATGAAATCGATATCACAAAAGCAGGAAAGAATATGTTTCATTGTTGATTCCCTTGCAGCAGTTAGTGAGTAACTTACAGGCTCGTATAAGTCGGAAAAGGCTTAGCTCCACCAGTATATCCAACCACGGTTCGTACGACGCCATTAGCGCATCCAAACTGAGCCTCGGGGAACCAAAATCAGCTCATAGCAAAAGTCGCCTTCAGTGTGTCGCCATCTGCCATGTCTTCAGGCGGTGGTCTTACCACCTCCATCGTAGTACCAAGTGTATTTCCCGTCTTGGGGAAAGAGATTGACCGGAAAGAACGAAGGATTGATGTAAGAATGGCCGTTCCACGAGACATTTGAATAGCTCGTCCCAGACCTTTGTGGTGGATTTGGGTTGCGCGGCTGCAGTATGTGAGGAGGGGGAGGGGGCTAGACACACCCCAACCTCGTCCCCAGGGCCTTCAAGGGAAAATATTCTTTTGAATTTCGAGTTAAGAACGAGGCAACAAGGGCTAATTTGAAGGCAAACAAAAGACCACTAAAATAGTGGCCATTTTGGAATAAGGTAATTTCTACTTGGTATTGGTTAAATTGGCCATATAGATTGCTTTGTTTTTATCATTTATTACAATTTAATGAAAAATTACAAGGTTAAATACTGCATGTACAACAGTAGTAGTAAAGATAAACTTAAAAAAGCCTTACAAAGACATAAGGATAATTTGTAAACGAGTTACGCGACGCGACCCCATTATTATTATTATTATTATTATTATTATTATTATTATTATTATTATTATTATTATTATTATTATCATTCTTACCTATTTCACGTGCACTTCTTTTTATAATTACACTTCCAGGTTGTAAAGGTGTGTTTTTAAAATTATGTTATCTTTATCAATTATTTGTAACTGGAATAAATGTTTATGAGCATTTAAATTATATTTCATTATCGAGACATACTTCACATTTTGTTATTATCCATTATTGATCTCAGCCGTTGCAGTATATATTATTTCAGCTATCGAGCGATAGAAATCCCCAGCTTGAATCTAATTTTAAAAAAAATTAAAAACCTCGATTTTAGACCAATCATCGCACGTCTTTTCTTAGGGCTATTTTCTAATAATATATGCTGCTAAGCTGAGAGATCTAAAATAGTTGATCTACGATATTTGACGAAGTTCAAAACTTTATCTAATTCCTCTTCACTGACACTTCCAAATTGTTGATAAAGTAAACAAGTTGTTTTCTTTTTTTTGTCGCGGAATTTATATTAAAGAACTTCTTGCTTCTATGGAGTAAGTAGAAACATTATTTTAAACCAATCAGCGCGCGTACTTAATATCTTTGGGCAATTTGACAGATACAATTAGTGACAACTCGATCACAATCTGGTTCTTGACCTGCTGAACCGGACGCCAGCGCCCCCGAAGACAGTCTTGCTGGAAGTTGCGACATCTTCCCGGTTCTTGCTGTATAAGCTTTGAAGAAAGGGCGTCTGAGGTCTCAACATGTACGGCATAATCACCGGCGGCACTCGAGGTCTGGGATTCGATGCGGCCGAGGAGTTGTCGAGGGATGGCTACACTCATTTGATCCTTACCTACAACTCGAACACAGAGCGCGCGGAAAAGTCTAAGAAGGCCCTGGAGGAAAAGTATGGAATCTCAGTGTTCCTTGTGAAAGGCGACTTAGTTCAACCTGAAGCTGTCGATGCAATCTTTGAATGCGTGGAGAAGAATTTTGGAAACAAGCTCAACGCTCTCGTTCATAACGCCGGTGCCGCTGTCGGCGTGACATCCATAGCTGAAAGCGACGCAGCTAAAAGAGCAGCCGAGAGTTACAAGAAAACTATTGGCTCTGGCGAATTTGACGATTTCTCTACCTACGACTATTTCCAAGATATATATCCCAAGTGTTTTATTCGAATGGTTGAAAGATCGATCAAAATTATGGAGGATGGTAAAGGTTATATTTTGGCGATCTCCACGTACGGCTCCAACTGCACCCAGACTCCGAAACCAGGCTACGCCATAACTGCCCAAGCCAAAGGTGGCTTAGAGTTATTGGTTAGTAATCAGGCATGCTAAAAATTCGGGATCTCTGAATAAGTCAGTAGCCTAGTGTTGGAAACACTCATAATACTAAAACAAAATAAAAAAATGAAACAACGTGGAATTAAGAGATAGTAGTAGCTCACGAGAAGAGTTTCCTTTTAAGTGGATCTCTGATCTGCATGCAGAATAAGAATATAGAAGCTAGGTAGGTTTAGAGTAAGCTTTTCTCTGCTGAGGTATTCTATTTTTGCTTTAAAAATCTTATCACGTTATTTTTAAATTGCGTCGTTTAGTCGTCTTGAGCTCATGCATTCTGGTGACTAGTACAATATTATTGTTTAGCTACTGAATGATCTCAGAGATCTCAGTACTTCATGATTCAGGGCCGCGGCTGGTACCAGGCATAGTTTTTCGTTTTTGTTATTTTTAGTTAGCATTTAATCCCTAGGAAGAGAATTAGACATTGTCTCAGTGATGAATTGTTCATGGACACTTTTGTTTTCCTGTCTACGCGGCCGTCATGATTGTATTGCCAATCACAGACTATCTTTTGACTGTTGTTGCTCTGTTAAACGAGGTCTTGTTATGTTTTCAGCAGCGCTTCAAATCAGTCCTAAAAAATAGCTTGCTCTTCATACAGCTAGTATTTCACAACACGAATCACGCCATCACAGTTTAAGCATGACAAATATTTGCAATTGCAATGTTAAATCTGACTTGAAAAATCATTTCAGCCAGGTTGAACCACTGCCCCATATTAGTGAAATGCCCGGAAAAAAAACATTGAAGATGATCAGCGACAGAGCCTCAGACATAAAAGGTTCGCTCGCGATTTGCTATTACGAAAGAAATGTTGCGAAACGTGATCATGTGTATATACGAAATTGGTAGCTGAATTATTTGTTGCAACATCACCCGAAATTCAATTAGTGACTTCGGCATGACTATAACCAGTGACGTCACCAGGTCGATAAATTCGGTTTGACAGGGAAATGAGCGCTATCCGGTTTATTTATTCAACTTCGCCTAACTAAAATACTTATACAGTCGATCCTCCCGTAAGCGACCACGTCAACAAACTAGATTAGAGAACTGTTCCAAAGTGTAAAACCACCCAATCATAAAGCCCTGGTGGTCGCTTTACGGGAGTTGGTCGCTTACGAGAGCTTTGACCATATCAGGTAAAATTTTGTCTCATTAGCATATGGTAACTGCAGAGACCTACTTACAGACCATTACCCAGGAATTTTATCAATGTTACACCTTATTATCCAATTTCTGTTCTATTATCTTTCAAAGGGTCGCTTACGTGAGGTGAAAAACAAAAGAAAATTTCAAACTTTCATTTCTAAAAGTGGTCGCGGTCGCTTACGAGAGGTTCCAAATATAGTGATTTGACTTGGAAACTTTTGGTATTTTGGAAAACTGGTCGCTGAGGAGAGGTGGTCGCAACCGGAGGTTCGACTGTATACATAAAATGTTTATTAGGCGAGGAGATCACTAAAACCTAACCAATTACAGTGGATCCCTCGTTGATAACAATTGAACTAAAGCTAGGCATACATAACAAGAAAAATCAAAAGGAAACAAAACAGA
Organism: Micromussa lordhowensis; assembly: GCA_964020085.1. Lineage (NCBI taxonomy): Eukaryota > Metazoa > Cnidaria > Anthozoa > Scleractinia > Lobophylliidae > Micromussa > Micromussa lordhowensis. The sequence goes on from OZ026606.1 coordinate 21,640,319, forward strand.
AGTTCAAATTACTAGAAACAGCACGACGGGACAGATTGTTCTCCAGGTTCTGATGTCGTCAACGCCATACAGATCTAGAGCCCTATTGTTATAGTGAAGTAGTAAGCGAGGATAGAGATACTATTTTACTGCGACGATGCCAATTATTACTGCAACGATGATAAGCTTGTTTGAGCTATGAATTGATGAAATGAAACTTTCTACACCAGTAAATTCGGCCATTTGGCAGCATATTGCACGAAAAACGTAGAACTGTACTGGATGTGTTGCTCTGCTTGCTCTGCCATAACTCGTAAAAAGACGAGATTATAAGTTATCGACCGTTATTATTGCACTAGTGCGAGTATTACATTGGAGCAGTAACGCCCTTTTTTCGTAAAGGAACTAAAACCTTACACAGTCCAGTTGTAGGCCTAATCAGAGAATAATATATTACGGTGTTCACACAACCTGATACAAACATGCTGTTCAACCAATCAAAACGCATGTCATTAAGTCTTATTTTATCTTTGCAGGTACGATATTACGCTCAAGCCCTGGCCCCTCGCGGAATCACCGTGAATGCCATCATCCCTGGCTTTATCCTTTCTGATGCCTGGCACCATTTGACAGCGGGTATGGGCGGTGTTGAAAGCGAGGCTGTAAAGGCTAAGATTCAGGGAACTCCCATGAAGCGGTTCGGGGAAGGTGGAGAGTTTGGTCACGTGGTTTCTTTTCTGTGCTCTTCCAAGGCGTCGTTCATTACAGGGGTGTCTTTGCCAGTGGATGGGGGACTCCATCTCCAATGATCGGATTCAAGTTCCATTTTACCGAGCCCGTTTTCTCTTTTACATCAGCAGAAACATTTTCCTAAGGCTTTTTGGTGGCACTTTAGTTAAGAATGGAATATTCATTTTCTTAACACTGCTTTTCATTAAAATCTATATAATCAAAAGGTACTTTTGGCCTCACTTGTGTCACTTGTTTTAGAGCGCGGAGAAATCCACTGCTGCATGTGTGCCAAACAAGTGTAAAATTCAACCGTAACGCTAGATAAAGTAAACAGGAGCTCATGTTCACTTCCGGTTTTTTTAGGAGTACAGTTTGATCCGACTTCGAAAAGTGCACATTATATGATAGTTTTTAATCGGGTCATTGTCATCTCTTGATTTTTTTCCGAAGTGAGGGTTACATTTAGTTTTTTGGGACTTCAGTATTTAACGACTCTTGTCGCACAGGTTAGAATAGTCTCCTCCGCAGCCGTTATTAGGGTCGTCACGCAATGCCTTCTCCAAGCGTTGCGTGACGACCCTAATAACGGCTGCGGAGGGGACTAAGGTTAGAATTCCATCTCAGGAGCGTTCACATGGCTCTTTTTCGAAGCCAACTTGAAGCGTTAATCCGCTTTTCCTTGCTTAGTTTCATGGATACAAATGATATGGATACCAGAGGAATAGAAAACCAGTCAGCGCAAATCAGTACCGGGCAAGCATCATAATCTCTCGATTCCGGGTGATTCGTTCACTTGCTCTACACTAGAAGCGTGACGCTCGTAAAGTGAAAAAATGTAAAATAAACTGGCCGAATACAAGCGTTACTTTTCCGGTATCGTTACGAATTAATTCAATCTGATCAGATGCCCTGGTCTGACCCATAATATTAGCTAATGTTAACAATTGTGATTTATAGCTGTTTGTTTGTTCGCAAAAAAATACACATTAGTTGTTAGTTTTTAATCTGCTCATTGTTGTTGTAAGCTGGATCTAAGGCTACTCAATAATGAATTAACTAAACAAACTCAACGATCAAAGTGTTCAACTTTCAGCACGTTCTCCATGTTCAATTCACACGGCCGCTCATCTGCGGGGCGGCCCATAAAATGCCAGGGAACCCCACGCCGTAGGGGGGTCCCCACACGTTCAAATATTACAACATCTCCCTCCTATAAGGATTCAATGAGCCTTTGTGGCTTTCTAACTAGCCGTCCAGATATGGTTACAATTGGTGAGTGTTCCTCATTTCCTGCTGGCCTTCCTGCTAGTTCCATTTGTCCTGGTGCTTGCTTCTCAGTTGTCGGTGACGATGGACTCATGGGGACATCAGCACACGGAGAACTTAAAGAAGGATCATGCAGCTGTGGACCCATGGGATGGAGCTGTGGACGCATTGGATGATCATTCGGAACTGAAATTATCTGCTTTCTGTTTCTTCTATAGACACGCCCTCGTTCATCCTGGAGTAGGTATGATCGCGGTAATACTTCAGCTTTACGCCATTCCCTATCTCTGTTTGGACGAATCCGCACTTTGTCTCCAGCCTCAAGTGGAGGCAGATCTCTACCTCGTTTGTCATAATTCTTCTTAGAAACAGACTGGCGCTGTTTAAGTGCTTTCACGACTTGATCAGGATCCACTGCCTGTGGTAATAAGAGACGTCGATGAGTGGGTATCATTGTGCGAGTACGCCGACTCATCAGCAACTGTACAGGTGACACTATCTTCCAATATCTTCAAAAGGGGTATTGCGATACTTCAACAGGCCTTCAAATGGGTCTTTTTTGTCTGCTGCAGCCTTCTTGAAAATGCGTTTGGCGGTCTGCACAGCCCTTTCTGCTGCTCCGTTGGACTGGGGGTGCTCTGGAGAGCTTGTAGTGTGACGAAAACCCCACTCTTCAGCAAACTGCTTAAACTCATGAGTGGTGCTAAATAGATTCCTGGTATTGCTGTACTGTGACCCATTGTCACTTACAACCTCATCAGGGACTCCAAACCTTGCAAATATTTTCTTAAAGTTGTTGATGACACAACGGGCCGTGTTCTGGCGGAGTAATTCTATTTCAAAGTACTTCGAGTAGAAGTCAGTCACCAATAGGTATGTTTGGCCCGCATAGTCAAACAAATCAGTTCCTATTACCTGCCACGGCAGTCCTGGGATGTCATGTGGATGCAATGACTCTCTCTGTTGCCGGTTGCGGAAAGCATTGCAAATTGAACAGGAGCTGACTCTGTCTTTAATCTGGGCGGTCATTGAAGGCCAGAAGACATAATCTCTGGCAAAGCTAAGGCTCTTGCTTTCTCCCATATGTGCTCCATGGATTTCATCTAGCACTTCAGCCCTCAGTGATCTCGGGACTACTATTCGGTCTGATTTAAACAGCAACCCATCCTCGACGCTAAGCTCTTCCTTAAAACTCCAATACTCTCTAGCAAGCTCATCAACCTGTTCTTTTTCAGACGGCCACCCTTTCAGGACGTACTCCATCACCACCCTTGAAGTCTTATCATTGCTTGAAGTCTCCTTAAATCTCAGTGTGCTGCTTTCAAATCCAAGGTCTTCAATCACATTGATCCCTATCACATCTTCAGGCTCGGTGGCTGGCGCAGTGTCACTGATTGGAGCCCTGCTTAAACAGTCGGATATCACCTGTTGCTTACCAGGTACATACCGTACATCAAGATCATACTTAGTCAGTTTCAATAGCATCCTTTGCAGCCTGGGAGGGGCATCATTTAGAGGCTTCCGGAAGATTGACTCCAGCGGTTTGTGATCTGTTTCTACGATCACTCTGCGTCCATACACATACGTGTGAAACTTTTGTGCTCCCCAGACAATTGCCAGTAGCTCTCTCTCGATGTTTGCATATCTCCTCTCGCAGGCAGTGAGTGTTTTGGATCAAAATGCAACTGGTTTTCCATCCTGCATGATCACTGCACCAAGGCCCTTGATACTTGCATCTACATTTAGCACTATTTCCTTGGTGTTGTCAAAATAAGCTAGTGCAGGTGCACTTGTGATCACAGATTTCAGATGGTTGAAAGCCTCTTGTTGGGGTTTTTCCCAAACAAATGCTGCATCTTTCTGTGTAAGTTGTGAAATGGGCTCTTGTATGTCAGCCTTGTGTTCAATGAACTTGTCTAAATAATTGACAGTTCCTAGTATGCGAAGGACACCTTCTTTATCTACTGGGGGTGGCATGTCATTAATGGCTCTGATCTTCTCAGGATCCGATTTCAAGCCTTCAGCAGAGAACAGGTGTCCAACATAGCTCACTTCTGGAACTCTGAGTTTCACTTTCTTGGGGTTAAACTTCAAGCCCACCTCTCTGCTCCTGTCCAACACTCTTCTCATCTTCTCATCAACTTCACTTTGGTCTTTACCATGCACTAGGAAATCATCTACTATAATTTCAACAGGGACTCCTGCAAAGAGTCTGTCCATCTCCCTTTGGTAGAGTTCAGGGGCTGGTGAGATACCAAAAGGGAGTCTTGTAAATCGATATCGCCCCCACGGAGTGTTAAAAGTCAAAAGCTTGGAACTCTCATCATCTACAGGGAGCTGCCAGTATCCACTGCATGCATCAAGTGAAGTGAAACTCTTAGCACCTGCAAGTCGGTTTGCAACTTCTTCGACAGTAACCATTGGATAGTGGGGACGTTTCAACGCTTTGTTAAGGTCTCTGGGGTCAATACAAATTCGAACATCATCCTTTGAAGGTGGAGTGTCCTTTCTTTTATCGTTCACCTTCCTTTTGTCAATAACTAGCATTGATGAAACCCAAGGTGTAGGCTCATCCTCTTTCACAATAATACCAGCTTCTTCCATCTCTTTGAGCTTTTCTCTTGCAGGTTCCAACATAGCAACTGGAATTTTCCTGGTAGGGTGTACAACTGGTGGCACTGAAGTATCAACTTCCAGATGCACTTTGTTTGGAAGTTGTCCAGGTTTGTCACTGAAACAATCTTGATATTCACATAAAACTGAATCTTTTTGGAATATAGTCTGGTCTTCACATGCTCCCTGTGTTTTCGGTGTGGCTCGATCAGGCTCTGGCGAATCAATCAGTTGGAGATTCATAAACTTAAGGACTTCTAAATCCAAACAGGCATCACAACCCAGTAAGGGTGTAAAGTTTCCATCAACAACAAGATACAGCAAAATTTTTGGAGGTTCTTGTACTGCGTAGGAAGGCGTACACAGCCTCTCGGATGAACGGGCTTAGTTGCAAGCCACCCTTTCAAAGGTTGCTGAATCTGCTGGAGAGGTTTCTTGGTAATTTTCTCATACAGATGATACGGAATGACCGTTGCCTCTGCTCCTGTGACTGCCTTGATTTCAACCGCCTGTCCTCCAATCTGAATAGTTACCAGGCTCTTTCTGGATTTCCTGGCGTCCAGAACACTTCCAAGTTCAATAGATTCAAAATACGTATGTACCTCCTGACTTGAACTTTGGGTGTGTTGCACTACATCAACTTGGGAGCCCCCTTTTACATTTGCTGGGCACACTTGCGCAAAATGACCTTTTTGTTTACACTTAAGACACAATTTTCCAAATGCTGGACAGCGAGATGGTTTAGTAAATGGGTGCTTGTAACCACAAAACTTACAGGAACGAGGGGGTTTCTTGTCCTGTTCGTTTAACTTATTAACTGGCTGAATTCCTATTGAATGTTCAGTTCCAGCACCTGCTGGTGTGCTAAACTTGTACTTTTGCAATTCTGCTGCCTCAAAAGTTCGGCAGTAATCATGAGCCTTCTGAAGGGTCAGGTCAGGTTTCTTTAGCAGTTCTCCTCTCAACTCGTCAGACAGCACACCTCCCACAATTCGATCCCTTATTAGCGAATCTCGCAGATCGCCAAAATCACACGTTAGCGATAACCGTTTAAGTTCACTGACATAATTATCAATCCTCTCTCCCTCTTTCTGGTTACGCTGATTAAACACTAACCTTTCATATATCACATTCCTGGCTCCTTCGCAGAGTTCCTTAAATTTCTTGCATACATCTGCATAGTTTTCCTTCTCTTCTCCCTCATTGTAAACAAAATGACTGTATTCCTCAATCGCTTCAGGTCCAGCACAATTAAGTAACATGTTTACTTTCAACTTATCCGGTTTTTCATCCTTGCCTTTCGCAACTAGATAAATTTCAAACTGCATGAAAAACTTCCTCCAGTTGTCCGCTGCATTAGCGTCGAGTACCAAAGGACCAGGAGTTCTCGTATCTCGCTCAGCCATCGCGGTTTGTCACTCAGCCAAGGTTTGTACAGTAAACTCCCTGCTCTTTCTTGTCGTTCACGACGCTGAACAGTTCTCAGCCCGTACTTTGCCCTATTTCTTCTGACACCATGTTGTAAGCTGGATCTAAGGCTACTCAATAATGAATTAACTAAACAAACTCAACGATCAAAGTGTTCAACTTTCAGCACGTTCTCCATGTTCAATTCACACGGCCGCTCATCTGCGGGGCGGCCCATAAAATGCCAGGGAACCCCACGCCGTAGGGGGGTCCCCGCAGGTTCAAATATTACAACAATTGTGATCTTTAGATTTGTCTGCGTGACTGACACCCGTAACTTGAAGTGAACGTTGTGGGCTGTTTTATTCACGTATTCTTAATATAAACAGAGGTTCTCTTCACACAAGAAGTTTCAAGCGTATACACTTCTCCGTTTTCAGATACAGATGAACTAAAAATGGCTTTACGGGCCCGAAAATTTTCCAGTGCTTCCTGGCCCTGTCATTTGTTGTTGCCAAAACTGATTAAATCGCGAGCGAGTTGTGTGAACCGGGGCTCTGACACAAAATAAAACGCTAAAAACAGCCTGTCACAAATGATTGCGTCTCGAAGGTCTTCATGGCCTTCAGGCCAGTCCCAATTAAAAAAAGGAATAAATACAGCATGATCTTGAATCTTGACAGCGGCGTTGCCAAACACGGCCGATAGAACTGTCGTCAATTCAACGTTTTGTGCCTGTCTTGATTGTATATAACCCACGTGACTTTGGTCACGTGGACATGAGGCAAAAATTGCAACTATTAGTATCATAACATATAGTACCATAGTAAATCACCCCACTTGGAGGATTAAACGGCTGGGCGAGCGCTGAATAGTTTTGTTTTGGTGTCTAGCGGCTATCGTGGAAAATTAAGGGCGCAGTTAAGCCGGGCGTGGAAGCTGAGACAAAAAACAACCTTACCTTTCTCTCCCCTCCCCTGTCAATCGTCACTCAGCCTCACCCGTACTCCCTATTTCCAGGAATTAATTTTTAAAGAAATTGCTGGGCTGCTTTGGCGGGCAAGTGAAACTCTTAACTTTTCAATAACTTAGAGCATGTTGATGCTGTGAGAGTACCGTGGAGTCTCTTTGCAACGGTTATTTCTTTTTAACAGTGACAGCAATAATAGGGAAATTAGGTACATGTGCATACAATGTGAAACTGTTTTAGGGCTGGCTGTTTTTTTTTTAATTTTATTTATTTTTTATTATTTCTTTATGTCGTCATAATTATTTTGCAGTCCGTTGTCGTCTTCGAAAGGCTCTTTCAAACCAAGCTCGTTCTCTTTCTCAGCAGTCTCGTCATCTTGGAATGACTCAGTCAGACCTACAATCCTCGACAAAAGTCTTGGCACGCTTGCCCACTTTTGCAATATCTGTCAGGGAAATTTATCAGTTCGTCCCCCTCCCCCGAATTCAATGTTGTTTATCGTGACGAATTCGTCATTGCTCGTTTCCAACATTGTCGGGGGGAAGGGGCTTCCTTATTCCAGTGATTCCATTAGTTATTGCTTCCAAAATAGCTTGTCAACGCATGTTCCAGTTATCTGATCCAGGCGTGCCAAGGACTTGTCGAGGATTGTAGCTTGTTCTCCCGCTTAGCAATCTCATCATCTTGTACGGGCGGCTGATCCTGCAGTTGCTCAGCGTTCTCAAACTCGGCTTGGGATTTTTCACGCAGATCTTGCTTGTTCTCCTGCAATTGCCTTGTTCTCTTCGTGATCATTCCCTTCAGCTTCAGTCAGATCCAACTCATTTTCTATCTCAATTTCCAACTCTGTCTCCAATCCTTTTTCCTGTTCATTCTGATCGGCTTCCAATACCCCCCAGTTCCTCTGCTCATTCGTCAACTCATTCTCCTTCTCTCGTCCAACCGCCTTATCAGTAATGGCTTTATTAAACGAGCCGCTTGGACCAGGTTGTCCACCAAGTTTTTCATCGCCTCTTCGACGACGACGGCGCCTCCACCAAGTCTCACTGCAAAGCCGGGAGCAACTGATCATTAATTTAAATTATTTGCATAACTGCGATGATCGTTCATGTCTTTACATAGCTTTCTGCGCTGTTCAAATATATGTTATCGTGCTTCAAATATTCTATAGCCAAATTTTATTTACCGAATGCTAAAACAAAAAAAAACGCCGTCATTCCTCGCGTGCAAATTTTGTTTTCAATATTTCTCGGAAAACTAAAGCAAATTTTACAACGTAGAAAACGTAGAAATTAAACGTTTCATTTCAGTAGAGTATACAGTCAACTCTCTCTTAACGGACTATAAGACGGACACCTCTATAAGAGGGACATCTGGTGCTGGTCCCGGCCGTTTCTCAGTCATTTTACTATAACCAAGCTCTCTATAAGACGGACACCTCCATAAGACGGACAACGGACACTTTGAAATGGTCAGAAAAATTCTTAAATTACCAAGTACGTGACTCTTTTTAACACCAGACGTTTAATTGACAGCTCTTATCTTGTGGGCAAATTACATACAGTACAGTACAAGTTAAAATTAAATCAGTCATCATTTTGTCCCATTCAAAAAATAACTCAGAGGTGACAACCGAATTGTATTGTAATCTAAAAATTCCTGGGGTCATGTTACGTTGACTCTCTATAAGCCGGACACCTCTCTAAAACGGACAGCTGAGGCCGGTCCCGATGGTAGTTGACTGTAGTCACACTTGCTCTTAAAAATTGTTATAACATAGCCTTAGCGAAGCGCGCGTTCTGATTGGCTAATAAGCTCGATCTATTTGCCGGTGGGTTGCACGCTCACGTCAGTTAGTTTATTTGTAATTTCTCTCGGCAATCGATGTTGACACTCTTTTAAAATAATTCCTGTTTTTCTTCTCCTAAAAGATGGAAAATTTAATAATTCTTCCGGAGATGAAGATTACTCCTTTGATCTACGAAATTTTGAGCTCAAGTTTTTTGCCTGGCCTCCACCTAAGGAGATTTGCTTATTTTAGCGATAAGTTGAATCTGCTGGTTGGACAAAGGCACTCGGCACTCGGAGACAGACCAAAACAACAACAAAATAGTCTGCATCAACCTTTCGAGATTAGTAATGCATAGCAGGAATTTTAGAGAGCATTTTTTCAGTGATTTGGCGATAATAAAATTCAGCACAAGCTTTCATTGTAATTTTTTCCTCTGGCGTCGAAAGACTGACTCGATCGTGAATCAAGCTCTTGAAATTGGAGAAACAGTCGCTTGAAGGAATCTAGGAATGACTGCATCGTACACTAATATGGCTTACATTTCTGACATTTTCCTCAGCCTTAAGCTTATTTTCTGAAATAACGAAAGAGTCAGATCACTTTTAAAAGCCAACTCATCAAACGTGGAAAGGAAAACGAAACCAACAAACCTGCTATTGAATAAGAGCATCTCAAACAGCTCAAAGCCAGGGGTGTTTGTGCGCTTTCTTATCCACTCCTACTTTTATGAAATGTCTGGTGCCATATCGTTCTTTTCTTTTGCCGAAGACGCCCTGAAGGACAGAGATTTCAGCTACCAAAAGCTTCAACCATTTGAGGTTTGTTTTCGATTCTTCGGAAAACTGATCCAATGCAAGCTCAACTAACTTTCCAGAAACGCTTTTGCCGACTGCAAGTTTCGTTTACTGTCAGCTTGATATTTAGGTGAACCGACAGTTTGAAGTTGTTTGTTTTCCCGAGATCGAGAAAATGTTACTAGAAACTCGCCGCGATCCAAGAAGAATTTTGATGTGTCGCTTTTCAGATTTTTGAATGAACATTTTCGCGCGGTTTATGGCGCTTTTGACTTCATGTAAGCCGGACAAGATTCAATAAGTCTCAATGTTATAAAAGAAATGGTGAGAGTGCAGTCGTGCAATTATCGAGTTATATATGCACTTGGGAGGTTTGCTAAGCACTCAAGAAGACTCTTACGCTTCTTTCGTGCTTAGCAACCTCCCGCGTGCATATATTTAACAATTTTACGATAACTGCAGAAATTCTCGCGCGCTCATTGGATAATTTTTATCGTCAATATGCGGACAGACACATGAATTTGAAATTGGTGCGACGCGTCAGCGAGCGAGAGCGGGCAATTCGACCATTTGTTATCGTAAAAAACAAATTGACGTCAGTTTTTCATGCGTCTGTCCTGTTATTGACAACGAATTTCGTCATCACATTGTCACTGCGGATCCACTCGGCTCGTGGATCCACAGCTACTTTGACAATGTGATGACGAAATTTATGATCAATAACAGGACAGACGCATGAAAAACTGACGTCAATTTGTTAATTATCCTGGGAAATCGCGCGGACTATCGTCTGATACTTAGCCGACGAGGCCGTAGGCCGAGTCGGCTAAAATCAGACGATATTCCGCGAGATTGAGCAGGATAATTGTTTTATTATTCAACAAATATGATAACAAAACAGCGTAACATTTTTAAATCTCTCTGTCGACATTTTCCCACTTCACTTTTTCTTCCCACGTACGAAGCTACGTATAACGCCAGATATCTGTTACCTACGGATGACAGATATCGAGAGCATCATGACCATATTTGGATATTGTTACAATTTGTTGAATAATAATTAACAATTATCCTGCGAAATCGCGCGGAATATCGTCTGATACTTAGCCGACGAGGCCGTAGGCCGAGTCGGCTAAAATCAGACGATATTCCGTGAGATTGAGCAGGATAATTGTTTTATTATTCAACATTTTGATAACAAAACAGCCTAACATTTTTAAATCTCTCTGTCGACATTTTCTCACTTCACTTTTTCTCCCCACGTACGAAGCTACGTATACCGCCGGATATGTGTTACCTACGGATGACAGATATCGAGAGCATCATGACCATATTTGGATAGTGTTACAATTTGTTGAATAATAAAACTCGATAACTGCACGCTGCAAGCTCACCATTTCTTAATCAGTGTCATTTACGTTCTTGTCTAGGAATACCACAAAGGGGATAGATTTGAGATACAACCACCAAACGAGATTGTGCCGATCTTCAACAGAGAGGGAGAACATATACTCTTCTCTTTCCCCTCTTTTTTGACAATTCCAAATACATAGATCCTGCCAGTCGCGTGTGAGTGTGTGTGTGTGTGTGTGAGACAGTCGTGGATAATCGTACCTTTCATGTAGTAAAGACAGGATGATACACATAACCAAGAAAATGGCAACAGCACGCCACATTTTAAAGGTGTTCCTGTAAATGAAATACAGATGCACATCAACATTGGTATATGATCTGTGCAGAGCGGAATGAGAAATTGTTGTATTCGTGATACACTGAAACATTGCGGATAACCCTGTTCGATCAGTTTTGAGAAGGGTAAAAAAGGAGGAAAGAGTTCGGAGCTTATTATATAGGCGCAAAATGGGGCCTTAACATTTCTGGTATATCGGATAGTTTTACGGTTTGGCTGAGGCGCATGCTATGGGTCGCTATGGCGTGAGAATAAGATAATTTTTCGTTTTCCTACAAAACGTACAGTATGAACTTCAGACTTTACTTTGTGAAAGGACAATGACCAATGTCCAGATTTCACGGTATATATCACGGATGAATTTTGGACACGTGTATATCACGGATTAGTTCTGGAAATGTCTAATTTACTCATGAATTCATTGTTTTGTCCGAAGGATTTACTCTGAAGACAGGCCCTCGTCTCGTGCGAATATTTGAGTTTTATTATCCAACTCTGTTTCCTAGAGTACAAATATCGCGCGAAACGAGTACAAATAACAGATATTTGTACTCGTCTCATTCCTCCCGGCCGCGTGAAGTTCAAAATCTTGGCAAGTCAGAATTTTGGGAAAAGAAACTGTTGGATAATAAATCTCTTATTAGACGTTTTGGTGTGTAGTATCGCTGTATATTTTTACTCGTTGTTTGTATTTTGACTCGCCCTACGGGCTCGTCAAAATACGGCACAACTCGTAAAAATATACAGCGATACTACACACCAAAACGTCTAATAAGATATATGTTCTCAACCTTTTTGTACAATGAACATTTTTTTCATAACGGGAGCCCCACCGTGAAGCAACAATAAAACAACTATGTCTTTCTCCGAGATCCAGATCAGCTAAAACGAAAATCACTGACTTGAATAACATTTTCACAACATTTGCAAAGAGTATAGTTCAAGCGTTGAGCAATATACATTTACTGCTCAAATCATGAGTATTTTGCTGTTTACATCGAATGGAGAATGTAGTTTAGATGAATGCATCCCATGCAAACAATCATACGTTTTCCGCTACGTGATTTGGTTAAAAGTTACTTACCTTAAGCCGAGTTTCAACAGTCACGCCGATTTCCTTGATGCAGTAAAGGAAAAGCAGTCAAGAGCTCCAGTATAAGCTTATGTATTGTAAAGCTGCTTTAAAGTGGCCGATATCATCAGCCGTGTCAAACAGGAAAAAGTTTCTTAATTGAAGCTAATCATGTTTTGTTCTAATTCATAAACCTTCACTTTGTTATTGGCAAGAATACCGGCCAATTCGCCGACAGGGGCAGAGAGTTGGAACAAAACTCTTTGTTTTGTTGTGTTCATTGATCGAGAAAAATAAACAAAAGCATAACTAAACATGATTTTCCAGTCGACTGAACCAAAAAGTCGTGTTCTATTTTCATTCCAGCTAGAATTTCCGGGATTGTTTACTGAACAAGAATTTATTTATTTATTTCTGGTACCTAGCAGCTGAAGAGCTCGATAAAGAAGATAGTAAGTGAGATACACATATTAAAAGTAAAAATATGACCATTAAGGTGGCTGGTAACAGTACAGTTTCCAGCAGTTATATTTTGACGGGTCAGTATATACAGCTTATACTCCCACGCCTTAGTATTGTTACAACATTCGTATCACAAACAACGCCCAATCATTGGTGAACAAGTTGTGGTCATCCTCATGGTATAATAGGTTACTATGGCAACGATGCAACATATTAAAAACACCCTTAATTCAGCTTTAAGTGTTTTTAATTTTAAAACGGGTTGCTAACTTGACGATTAAAGTAAATACGAAAGTAATTTTATGGTTAGCTCGAAATTAGAAGCAAAACCTTTAGGTAAACGAACTTAAGCGAGACCTCGCATGTGCTTTGTAGTATGGACACATGTTATTCAAGTGCGATTAAACTCTCTTTGGAGCACCGTTTTTATGTTTAGAATCTTGCTTGATTATTGAATTATGTGTATTGAATCGTTTTTGGGAGCATGAAGCACAATAACTTTAGAAAAAATCTACGTCTAGATTTTTAATGGGGACGTGTATTGTATACATCAGCTGATAGAAATGAATAGTATTGATCGAGAGATTAAAGCTGCCCACGAAAACAATATGTACATGTCTGAAGTGCGCACGGAAGCGTTGAATTGTTTTCTTATGTCTATTTCTCCACCAAAAGAAAGTGAGCAAGAAATACATTTTGTAATAAATGTATAAATTGTTCTTGTTTATTCCGTGGATCAAATTTCAAATCAGTTTCCATCGGAATTGTTGTTATCGTGGACTTCGAGCTCAGTTTGCCTGCAGGCTCCTTTGGCCTTGAACTTTGAGTAAATTCCAACGACAACGCATAGCATAAGATAAGACGTAAAAGCTTCACTGCAACAGAAAGAAAGAAAACATAAAAACTGATGGTCAGCGGAGGTTAAGCTTATTGTAAAGTTATCTTCCATTGCGTCATTAACTGTGTAGTCCACCAAATAGAAATCAATAATACAAAAGCGCCCCTTATTACTGCCGATGCGTATTCAGGCTTAAAATGTTCAGTTCTAATCGAATATTTTCTTCATATCGCAGATCTCTGACAGTTCCAAACAGGAGCCCAACTTAAATTAATCGATAGACTGCAAAACAGTCGTTATCTGATTTTTTCGGAAGACGCGAAGCGCCGTAAGCGTGATCCTCGCGTGTGAAGCGCGCGCGCCTCACACGCCCGCAGGGCAACTATTTTTTAGCGTCTCTCCCCATTCTCCCTCGCCGTCTATACACTCGCTCCAGACCGCTCCAGACCTTGCGTTCGAATATTTACCGTCGCTCGCGTTCGCAAAAAATACGACTGTTTTGCAGTCTAATTAATCGACGGAACCCTTACCCTAATTAATAAAGCGGTTTACCTGCAAAGAAACCACCTTTTTTCCTATTTTGTCCTTTTTGGATATATGTTGATTCCGTCGAAAACTTAATTAACCTACGTGTTTACGATACAGACCTTTCATTGGGTTTAAAAAGAATGATACACATCACAAGTACAAGAGCGCGCCTCTTCTTGAATTACAGTATTCCTGTAATACAGGAGCAAAATTGCATTAAAATACATTTTAGCCTTTCAGAAGGATTAAGTTTATGTTTTTATAAATGGAATGATTTTTCTTTGTGTTTCAGTGAAGAACTGCTGTTTGCTAGCCCAACTATTGTTCGTTCACCCACTCCAGTTCACATGATTTTAATCATTGCCGTGAAGAGAATTTATGAAAACGTTCTCTTAAAAAACTTGCCCTGCTGTGTCATCCAGTTTAGTGCATGTTTTAATAGTCAGTGACAATAAGTACGTTGCGAAGTTGACAGTATAGGAGATACTGAACTAAAAGCTATAGAAAAGTGCTCTGGTTAAAATATGACTGCGTTTGAATTATCAGACTGTTGTGTGTCACCCTCTTTACTAGTAAACAAAGTTGATTTATTTTATTTTTTTAATTATAGCGGGTTTTGAAGCGTCAATGTGACCCGCTTTCTTAGTCCTGATACATTTTCAGATGAATATTACCCATTCTGTCTCTTACGAATTAATGAGCTTAAAAGGTTTATTTCCGGCAAACGAAAACTGACAATGAAAACAGTTAACTAATGGCGTGGAACGCACTTCAACAATCTTTGATTATTGCTAGTTCTTTAGGAACTGACCGCAAGCACTTTGTCAATGAAAACTAAACTGAAACTCTTATCGCAACAGTAAAATATAAAGGCCTTAGTCGCGGACTATGGCGTGTAATTCCCTTCAAAATTAATCATTAAATTCCATTGTCATTTCATATGCGAACTTCAAATTGTGACTTACAAATTCGGTTTTGTACTTCAAATTGTGACTTACAAATTCGGTTTTGTGCACTAAATTGTGACTTAGAAATTGTGATCTACAAATCCCGTTCTCCCGTGTCTTGTACCCAGTCTCTCATTTGTGATTTAGTAGGTTTGGTTACTAAGTTTCCCGCCAGAGAGAGAGATCAAATTAAAATTACAAAATGGCGGATTTGAAGTTCGCATATGAAATGACAATGGAATTTAATGATTAATTTTGAAGGGAATTACACGCCATAGCGGACTAGTTGATGAATTTTACTTAGTAGTCATAATTATGATTAACTGAATTAAAATTTACTCAATGCGACACTCAAAACAATACGCTATGAATAATTTGAGCAAGTATTTTCTCGCTGAGTAAACAATAGCTAAACATATTCAAAAAAATCTACTCTTAATTCATATTTCCTTGTACTGAGGGTTTATACTATTTATAAAAGCTGGATCAACAATTACCGTGTACAAAGCGTTGTATTCGATTCCATGGTTCTTTCACGCAATGATGATCTACGACCTACGCGGAAAACTGGTGCTAGGTTCTGATTGGAGTGTCTGCGGAATTATTCTGTTTCAGTGCTCTATATCCGCGACTGCTAATTTGGTCGTTACTTCAGTGTAAAAGTCGAGTGTAACTCAGCAAAATGCATCTCTTCATTTCCTTCATCGTCTGTGCTTTCTTGGTGCTAAATGTATTCGGTGCAAATGGTGTGTTATCAATCCAATCAGACAAACAGTGCGGGGTTCTGGAGAATGTTGTCCTTAAGCAAGCATATTTAGAAAAGAAAGTTGAAGCACATGACAAAATCCTTGGTGGTGAAAGCTGCACAGAAGGTACGATTATTGCCAAATTTAAAGAAAGTCGTTGATAAGATCCAAATCACCATTGATAGGGATGTTGATGCCGGCCACCGTTAGAGAATTAAACAAGCTGGGGCAGTTCTAAAAAGCTCGCTCTTAAGCGGAAAGGGAAACAGTTTTAGGGGTTTTACAACAGGAAGACAGCAAAAACGTGTCGCAAAATGTTAAGTCTGGTTTAGAAACACGAAGGGCAATGGTCAAATGCTACTTTTGAGTTTTTCCCTTAAAACATTTAGAGTTTCCAGCCAAAAACTAACCAGCATTTCCAATTTCTAATTCGATCCGTTAGAGGACGGAATGGTACATTTTCTAATTAAGTTGTCTGTAGCGTAATGCAATTTTTTTCATCAATCTTCGCATTTCTATAGCATCTAATGGTTTTTTTATTGGCCTTGTTAGCACCCGCCCATCTGCGATTGAAATAGAGAAGCGAATCGCCATATTTCGTGGCCGAAACTATTTTCTGAAGCTATAAGACGTTTAAATAGGGTCACCGAGCAGGAAAGCCAAGAAGAGTTATGATCTGTGAAGCTGAGACAAAATTTGAACTGACGTTCAGCCAGGGCAAGATGCAAAATTCAAGTAATTCATCTGTTTTAATATTAAGCTTTCTTGCTTTGCAATTGACACGTCAGCACAATCGACTCAGTTTTCTGCTCAACCTGATTAAGACCGGAAGTCGAAATGTTTCTAAAGTTTCAAGTACACGATTAGACTGATCACTCCGAATTCGTCAGAGTTCGTGAGAGAAACGATAACAATTTAATAATATCTGTTTGAGCTGACTTTCAGCCAGGAAAAGATACAAAATTTAACTAATATTCGTCTGTTTAAACTGAGGAAGGCTTCCTTGCTTTGCAACTAACACGTCAGTACAATCGACTTTATTCAACCTGATTAACACCGTCAGTCGAAATGTCTCAAGATCTACATTACATCAAGTTAATGACTTCTCCGAATTTGTGGAAAAAACGATAGTAATTCAAATTATAACAATTTAATAACATCTGTTTGGGCTGACTTTCAGCCAGGAAAAGATACAAAATTTAACTAGTTCGTCTGTTTAAACTGAGGAAGGCTTCCTTGCTTTGCAACTGACACGTCAGCACAATCGACTTTATTCAACCTTATTCACCGTCAGTCGAAATGTCTCAAGATCTACATTACATCAAGTTAATGAGTTCTCCGAATTTGTGGAAAAAACGATAGTAATTCAAATTATATCTTAACACGATAAACATCAAGGACCACTTTAATTTTTTGTCTGCTGATCTGAACCGTATTTTTCTTTGCTCAAAATAAAACCTTTTATTGCAGAATAGCGCTTTGCACTATTACTAAAAATAGATTTCGCCACATGAGATTCCATGAGACCCCCCGCACAGACTCAGACAAACATTGCGATCGGCTACAAAGAAATGTATGAGCGCGGAGTGCGGTCCTGAAGGAAAAAAGCGAAAAACTTAATCAAGTTGTAGAGTTAGCTTCTAGAAAGACAAGAAATGGTTGGTACCAAACACTGCTGTTTGGGTGAGTGTAATACCGACTCGAGATATCTCGACAGATGGCCGAAATCTCTCAAAGAGTTGAACGAATCGGGACACAAAGTATTCCTACCGTTTCCTAAACCATCCGGCAAGAACATCGAAAACTGTAGGCGTTAGATAGTGGCTTGTTCAAGAGAATATTTCGCCGAGAAAAAAAATTACAAGAAATATATATATATATCTGTGCGCTTCACTGGCCCGGAGGAAAAGGAATAAAGTGTTGCTCAACAGGCCAAACACGACTCATAAGCTAAGATCATGGCGTGACGAGTGACCTTTAGTTGTGGTGACTTCTCGATCGTTAAATTATAAGGTTTCGCTCTCATCAGTATATCTCTCAAGGATTTTCCTTTTTTATGCGAGATAAGTGGGGGTTCTTTAAATATTTCTCCAAGCAGTGGTTGGTTTTGAATTCAGTACCATTTGCTCATCACGATGTTTTCGAGGGTTAGGCAACGCCGGGTGGTATGTTGTTACAAAAGGCAGCATTTTCTTACGCACTTGATCGGTTTGCTGTAAAGCCGACTTCCGTTCAGTGAATTTGACTTTAGAGAGGTTATTTTTTCAATGAGATTGTGGGGGGAGCCCGAAGGAGGGTTTTGAAACTGGTTATATTCTCATCGAATGGTTTTTCTGAGGAGTTCTTAGAAGTGTAAACGGCTTCTCCCTTTACAAGTCCCTTTCTGACCCCTGCACGTGCCCATAGTTCAACTAGCGAAGGAATATTCTGCGACGGAAAAAACACGCCAGCCAGTCGAAGGAATAATAGAAACAGAGTTTTAGGGACAATTTGCTTGTTCCTGTGAACTTTCTTTAAGAATTTTCGGGGCAACCATTTACCATTGTCAGTGCTTGGATAGAGCATGTGATGATTTCCGCTCTTCAAGCAGTCGCGTACACGTTTCAGAAGCTCGTCTCGTTTCCCGTTTAACTTCAATCCTCTACATTTCATCATCATTTTAACTATTCCACAGTATACTCCTCGGGCTCTCTTTCAAATTTAGCGCCAGGTACACCGTCCTCATCCATTAAAACAGTAAAACATTGCTGCGCACTACTCGCCATTCGCATACATTTCCCCTACTTCTCTTACAGAATTGGACTTTGTTTGTCTGAGTCTCGACGGGGGTCGAAATTCGTGACGTCATTAGTGCAAAGCGCTATTTCTCCACAGCGTTAAGGGAATCTCTGCGTCCCGCTGGTTCAGCGATCAATTGGACTGTATCGTTCTGTTTTCTAACGTTTATTCACGATCTACACATTCTACATTCAATCGACCTCGGTCTCTATTCATTCCGCCAGTTACAAGATAGCGATCTTATTTATTGATTATTACAACGGAAATACGCGCCTAAACTACATAAGGCATTGTATTCTTGTTTTCTAAGGTCCTATTGTATTTTCTATTGCATGACTTGGCCTGAGTTCTCACCCGAATTAATCCGATTAACAACTACGTAAATTACACCTAAATGTCACATATTCCACTACGTCACAGGATGTTCGAAACCAAATTTGCACCCACAATTTCCCCAGATAATTCTTTCTTTCAATGACGGCAACATAAACTAGTATTCTTGTGGCTATCTCAAATTATACGCAAGCACGTTTTACAACACCTTTTAAGAAAAAGGACACCTGAATAAGCAAGCTAATGCCAGAATCGTCAAGAGTTGCTTAAACGTGTGCGGAATACAGCCACTTAGAGCTGTAATTTTTCGACACTGGCGAATCAGCAAAGTGAAAAGTATTTATTCACATGGAGAAAAAAATCATATAGTGGTTGATTCTATTTACTATACGAGAAAATAACCATAAGGCTGCAAAACTTTTTTTCCCACCAGCTTTTTAATTACGTAAGAGTCCAACAAACTACCACTACCCAACACTTCTTTCCAAAACCATATATTACTGAACATTTTTTTTTATTAATACAGTAAAATTCCAGTTTTTCGAACCCTCGATTTTTCGAACCTTTCGAATTAATACCCTTCAGTCCAACACTAATTTTATCGGCCCAATTTCTCAACCTACTTGATTTTTCAATTCAATTTCGTTTCCCTTGGAATTTCGACAGCCGCGATATCTATGTCTTCGCAAAATAAAGTTAAAAGATTTATTTTGTGTTCACAAAGAGTTGTAAAACACTCCTCAAGGTTGGTGAAACTAATTAAAGAGCCTGTTGTGTAATTCTTTCAACGTTTGGCTCACGCGCCATTGCTCAATCTTATTCAGTTTTGTTGTCGTTCTGCGATCCAAGAACTCAACTGTAAAGTCCTTTTTGTATATCTGTGTTATATGTCAGCTTTATAGCTGTAATCAATCGTTAAAACCAGTCACAGTAGATGTCGGAAGTCGTAATGTATCAATTAACATTTACACCTACGATCCCCAGTTTTCTATGCTTGAGCACCCTCTTAAACACTGAAATATGTACGTTTTCCGTATGAAGTATTTATTCATGGGGATCGGGAACAAAATCCAAATAATATTTAATTTTATTTCATTTTGAAAAATAATAACCCCGAGGCTAAAAACGTGTCAGTGTCCAACAATTGAATGTCAGAATTGTTAAGAGATGCTTTAGCGCGTGTAAATACAGCCACTTTAGAACTGTCAGTTTTTGACACTGGTGAATTAACCACGTGAAAAGTATTTATTCACATGGAGAAAAAATTCATATAGTGGTTGATTCTATTAATATATGAAAAAATAACCATATGGCTGCAAAAGATTTTTTCCCAACAACGTGTTAATCACGCAAGAGTCGAACAAACTACCACTACCCAACATCTCTGAATTTTTCCAAAACCATATAGAACTGAATATTTTTTCTTAATACAGTGAAATTCCAGTTTTTCTAACCCTCGATTTTTCAGACCTTTCGAATTATAACCCCTCAGTCTAACATTTATTTTACTCCCAATTTCTCGACCTACTTCAGTGATTTTTCAAATCAATTTTAGTTTCCCTTGGAATTTTGCCAACCAAACTTCCAAAGTCTTTGCAAAATTTAAGTAGAAAAGATTCTTTGCCCCGCAATAATATTGTGCTCAACTTTCTTAATGTTCGTCGTTCCCAGGTGTTGTAACAATTTAAACGGTTTTCTGATCGACTGATCGTCACAGTTATACACACAACTTAAGCAGTTTTAAAGTGAAATATACGGTTTTAGTTAAGAACAACCTAGTCAATGTTCTCGGTGAGAAAAGCAGCAAGGAGCCAGAATTTTTAAAAGTTGCTTAAGTGGTTTCAACTAACTTTAATCTATGTTCACGAACATTACTTGAAAATCCATCGGCAACTCTGACAAGACGCATTTCCATTTTATACAACTTCACACCACACCACCCCACACCACCCCCCTCCTCCTCCCTTTCTTGGCCTTCCTGTCAGACCCGCCGTCATTCCTTAGCAAAGAACATGATTCAGTGATAGTTTAATCACATGACTGTTATTTCCTTTCTTTATGAAATAGATGGCAAACAGTTTACAGTATATGCTGTGGCAAACTGCAAAGTTATGATAAAGTATCCTTTATATTACAAACTGGATGCGACCACCACTGCTAAGGGCATGTGTCGTGCTCTGTCTCAACCCGCTGACCAATCATTGAAGACGTATATGGTGTCAGCAGACCTACTGAACCAAGCAGGATGGCAGGGAATTAACAGTGGACACCCTGGTGTGTTGTTTAACGCTGTTGATGAAAACAACTTTGACTTTGTCTACTTCAGGTGAGTATCGGGTAGTTGCAAGACGTAGACATGACGTAAGGATGTATCGCTTGAGCTCCCTACTTTACACAAGTATAGCCTGATTAAAGAAAGGTTTGACTAAATGCGTAATTGGGTTTTTCGGCGACTAATCTCACCTATTTTTTAAAACAAACACTGTTGCGTGCATGGTGTCCTATGAAACTCCCTAGGGAGACAAAGTGGAGTCAAGGATGTAAATTTAACACACACAGTAAGTTGGGAGCTGGAAGGGCACATTAATGAGAGCGCTCGCCTCCCACCAGTGTGGTCCACGTTCGATCCCGGCTCGTTGCCATATGTGGGTTGAGTTTGATGTCAGTTCTCAGTGTGTTCCGAGGGTTTTTCTCCGGGTTCTCCGGTTTCCCTCGCTCGCAAAAGCCAAGACTACAAATTCCAATTCGAACAGGATAGAGGGCCTGCATGAAAACCAGCTTACGTGGTTTTCTCGAAACATTGTAAGTTATTTTAAGTTCTTATATCACTGTAACATTTGAACTTCCCACTCACAGACCACATAGCTCTGGTAGCTGTTATCAGACTGGGTACATGTCAAACGGTAACCCAACCTTTGTTGAGAGTAAAGCGTGCCCTAAAGGTCCTCCGAAAGGTGGTATCTGGTTCACAGTATCAATCAAGGTCCACGGTCAAGACGTGCAAGTACACCTCGGCGGGGACCTAGTTACGTCTATCAAGTCCCATTTTGCTCCAAGAGCCCGGGGAGGAGCATTCACGTTCCATGGCTACCAGAACGTGGTCCTCTTCAGGAAGTTGAAAATCGTCCCTCAATTTTACGTCAGTAAGAAGTGTGTCAAGACAGTTCAATATCCAGATTACGTCAAACTTGATGCAGATCACGGGAAATGGCCTCAGGATGGCTTTTGTCAGACAGCCTACTTGAAAGACGGCGGCCAGTCCACAGACTATCATCTGTCTGTTGATCTGTTTAACTTCATAGGATGGCAGGGAGTGAACTCTGGTCATCTGGGAGTGTTTTTTAACGCCGAAGATCAGGACAATTACGACTTCGTCTATTTCAGGTTTGAAAAATATCTATTTTGAATGAGCTTTCAAGTTTGCAAGCACAACCGTGCAGCAGAATAGAATAACTGTAAAATAAAACTCAAACGTGCGGGAATCTTTCATGGTAACAGTGGGCCATGGTTTGGACTGACGAAGAGGTGTTACGTTATGTTTCTAAAGTATAAGCGTTGCTGGACTCTGAAGAAGCAGCGCTATATAAGACTAAATTTATTATTATTATAATTATAGTTACTACTATAATCATTATTATTCTTATCATTATTATTATTATCATTTTTATTATTATCATTATTATTTATATTATGACGCATGGAAAGTAGCAATATAGAGCGATTCCGACAGCTTGAGATGTTTCGCTTCCAGAGACAAACTGAATTTAGTCAAAATTCCAGTGGAAACTGAAACTAATGCCTAGCTGAAAGGATAGCTTAAATGTGAGGTTTTTTAACAAGTATTTGTCATTGAGTTCCTATCCTCAGAATCGGTTCGAGATGTGTTAAAGCGACAATAACAACATACACATGTTGTATGTTTTCTCAATATTGGTATTTACGCATGAAAAACAAAAAATTGAAATTAAGATTTTCGCTGACACAAGCTAACCAAAATATTCATATCCATGTAGGGCTAGATGTAAGAAAGTATAGTCTTAGTATGAGTTAGATTAACATATAAGTAAAAAGTTTTAGAAAATAATCCAAAGCACAAATACGCGCGCTGATTTAATTGTTTTAGTATACATCTACTAGTCGTTCAAAACTTCATCTAAATCCTATTCACAGACACTTCGAAAACGCCAAGAAGCGGCCGTCACTTTAACAAGGCACACTGCTAAGCCAATCATAGAACGGCATTTTTGATAGAACGCTAATAGTTTTATACTAAAACTCGACAGAAACACGATGCATGTTTCTATTTCTTAAATTTATATGAAAAGTAAGTAACTGTCCTGTTCCTTGGCAACAATGTCAATTAAAAACTTATTCACTCAATAATATGTCTGCTTCTACGTGAGGAATAGTCATGACTGTTGGCTGCGTAAAGACCTTTTCCCTAATCATCCCACTCTGTATGCCATTTCTGATTTTCAGGCCTCATTCGTCCGGCGGATGCTTCCAGACAGGTTTCGTATTCAAGGGCCAACCTAAGTTTGACGGAGCTATATCTAGTACCTGCCCTACCGGTCCCCCCAAAGGAGCGGAATGGTTCCATGTCAAGTTGACAGTATCAACAGCTTCCCCTTCAGGTGAAGTGAAAGTGTACATGAAGGGAGCCTTGGTGACGTCATGGAATCCGCGCTATCCAATCAAAAACCGCGGTGGTGTTCTGGTGGCCAATGGCTACAAGAACGTGGTGTATTAC
Source organism: Micromussa lordhowensis (assembly GCA_964020085.1). NCBI lineage: Eukaryota > Metazoa > Cnidaria > Anthozoa > Scleractinia > Lobophylliidae > Micromussa > Micromussa lordhowensis. The sequence continues at coordinate 21,664,016 of OZ026606.1, forward strand.
AAGAATTTCAACATTCAGTAAAGCCGCGGCGTGCGAACTTCAACAAAGATGGAAGGCTGATACCTCTGAACGTTGTGCTAGTTTTCCTACTACCATATAGACACTAAAACTGTAGCACTTTGAAAGTAATAAGGTTGTACACTAGACTTAGCAAGAAGTAGCAATAAAAAGTAGAAACTGAATAAAATTGAAAGTGGATATCGTCATGTCAATAAATTTTATTAGAAAATAACCCAAAGCAAATACGCACGCTGATTGGTTTAAAACCGTGTTTCTATTTAACAATTATTATGAGCTCGAGATTTCTATGAGGTGATAGTTGATGAGGCCGAAATCCGAATCAACTATCGCCTCATAGAAATCGAGAGCGAATAATCTAATTGTTTTAGTAGAATTCTAACTGAAATTAACGCAAATAACGGTTTCCAATGATTTTCCCACACATTATTGAACTTTACCCATAAACAAAGTTCCCACAGCATTTCTCGTTCTCCCAGTTTCACTCGTGTTTCTATAACTCGATAGAAACACGGCACATGTTTTCTATTTCTTAAATATAGTATGGGTAAAGCCTACAATCATGATATACAGACGGATCGAAATTTGCTGGAACCGACCAATGACTGTTGACAAACTTTTCACGAGTCTTACAGGCAGTACCATCAAGACCATCAAGGCTAAACTGACCAATCAGTTTTAACAGACCAGACACCATCGATTGACAAAAACTATGAACTTGACTCTAAAGATGACTTCCGCTCCAATTGCCGGTTGAAAAGTCAGTCACCAACAACAGTTCTTTTCTTAACTACCCTCACCCGGACGATGACATTCAGATACAAACTACTGATACTCTGAGTTCAAACCATTTACTTCGGCAAGAGATAATCTGCTAGCATTTCATTGACGAGACATAAGACAAACGCAACTAAACATAGTGGCACCAATTGAAATTTTTTTTGTCAATCGATGGTGTCTGGTCTGTTAAAACTGATTGGTCAGTTTAGCCTTGATGGAGGGTCCCCAATAGGGTTCTTCAATCCCGCCATCCCGACCG